>JANTPZ010000426.1:0-47833 GCA_025593235.1 Vachellia pachyceras | reverse complement strand
AGTGAAAACGGCTTATGTTGCGTATTGTTTGCATTTTTTTACTCTTTGGGATGGAGTTGTGTTGAAGCAACTTCTTGGTGAAAAAGTGAGTTGATTAAGAAAGCAGAAACTTGGTATTTGTGGCATCTTCAAAGTATGAGGAAGTTAATGGCCGGATTCAAGGTTGAGAGAGAAATTGTTATGGCATCCAAGTGTTGATCAACTGTAGAACTAGTAATATGAGTCAGACGGATTGTGGGTTGACCTATCAAAGCCCATGGGCTATGATATACGGACTTGTGTAGCCCGCATTTTGACGGGCACCAGAACATCAACTCTAACATGTAGGAACGTGAACGTATTGCTAACTTTCGGTAAGTAAAATAAATAGGGAAATTTACCATCAGATCCTAAATAGAGTAATTAATGAATAAAATATTCTAAATATTGACAAAATTATCATCAGTCCCAGCAGTAGCTGGTTCGATTGTCATTAACAACCTCACCAGCTATCAATAAAAAATGTACCAGCTACAGTTGGAATCTGATAGTAATTTTACTAATCTTTAGAACTTTTTGTTTATTAATTCTTCTTGTCGGGACCTGATTGTAAATTTTCTAAATAAATATTGACAAAAGTAATCAATGTGGAGCAAATTGATTCAAAGAAAACATTTAAATTTATACTTTCATATGTTACTTCGCAATTATAGCATCTTTAAAAAATTTTATGCATTTTAATTTTCAACACTTTTAAAACAAAAATTTATGTGTGCCTACATATAAATAACAACAATATTACCAACAAGTTGGCGCTCATTTAATTTCAATAGTGAGGAGTAAGAAAATGATACATTAACTCCAAAAACATAGGTTTAATTCAGACCACCTAAAATAGTCCAACAACATAACATTTAGTTGTAAAGCATGTTCTTATTTTGATGAATATAATCTTCACTTTTCTGAGCCAGATTAAATATTTTTTTCTTAAAAGAAATGAAGCATCATTGAACCCAAAGAAGTTTCTACAGTTTGTTTTGTTCAGTAGCTAGGGATAAAGCGAGAACACTTTGTGTTGCTAACTACCGTTGAGATTAATAGTAAAAGCTACTTTTCTAACGTGATTTACTATCTACGAGGAGGTAGGTACGTAAGAGAAGTTTTATCTCAATTTGTGTAAATATATTTTTCCAAGGATATGACCTTAATAGTATATCGTACCATCACAAATTTAAAATAAACATGAAATAACATGAAAGAAACAATTTTTTTAATAATCCGTTTCTAATGAGGAATATAATTGATATTAAGGGAAATACTTTCTTCCCATAAAGAAAAGGTCCACTTTGGTTTAAATGTTTCATCACAACTTGTTTCTGTTCTTTATCCCCTAATTACTTTAGAAGGTCTAAATCATTGGATATTGTCATCTATATATTCTTCACGTACTCTGAAAATAAGAGGAGGTGCTACTCTTATATATATATATATATATATATAGACACACTACATATCTTCGTTTTAAAGCATCTCTATTTTTTTTTAATCATCACATGCCATGCAATGATTAAATGTATGGGACCCTTATCTTTATTGCACACTCTCTGTTATGATTATATATCTTCGCTAAAAATTCAACTGTAATCTCTAGAATAATTATTAACTTTGATTTATATTGTTCATAAAAAAGAAAGAATACAGTTTTTATATCAATAATAGTATTCTGATTGGACATTTAAAGATTTCGGATATTATGAAAATTGAACAAAATGAAGCTTGAAATTTGAACCTTAGGTGAAAGATTGTTCGATCACGGAATTGGCAAGCTTGAATGTATAGTGCCTAACCTTCAGATTGAAACTCAGCTTCAGGTTCATACTGAATGTCTTTATTATAAATTTAAGTCTATTTAATCAAAACCCAGTCTGATCTTGTCTATTTCCATGCCTCTGCTCCGGTCTTTAAGTAAGATATAATGAAGAAGTTGATATCGATATAATTTTTGTCAATATTTTCTGAATTACCCTTGTTGATACCTCTTCACTAATAATCAAGTAATAACACTACCAGAAAAATGTCATTTAGCAACAGAAAAATTTATTATTAAATGTCTATTTTCTATCATAAAATTTTTATTTTGGCGATGAAAAATATTAGCGACCCTCATTTTAACAACGGAAAATAGCCATTTAGTGACGAATTTTCCGTCGTTAAATGGCATTTTTCTGGTACTGTGATGAGAATAAATTAAGGATGATGATTATAGTGTTTTAGAAAAAATATGTTATATTAACTAACTCAGCTAACATATTTAATCTAATTAATCAAATTATGTAAATTAATCTTATATTTAAGGTTAGATGTAGTATTATTTTTTGTGATTTTATATAGAACATAATCGTTCACATGGATCATTCTCTTCTTATTATCATCATTAACTTTACATATGTATATAATAAAAGGAAGGCATACTTTTTAAATCTTAATGATAACCCATGTTTGTCTAGCCAAATAACCTCATATATTTCATTTTTGTTGCTCTTTGTTTAATCTCTATTATTATTCTACTCTGTGTTTTTTTTTTTCAAATAAAAAAAATCTTCAGTCCTTTTCAATGTAACTCTTCTTTTCTTGCCTCTACTTTTTTTTTTTCTACAAGTTATTTATAGGGTACGGTTCCGCGTGATAACTAAATAAAGCTCATAGGTATATGTTTGGCTATTTGATTTTTTCAAAAAAAAAAAGAATAAAATAAAGTGAAAATATTTTTGCATGCTGATGTAACTTTCAAATTTACAGATAACAGTAAAGAAAAGTGAGGGAACGACACCCTTTAAGAAGACATCTCTAGAATCAACCACGTCATATTCCAACATCTAATTCCCTTTTCAAATTTCAGTGTCACTTATTTTGAGAGCTTCGAGTGTTTTGTGTGTGTGTGTGTGTGTTTTTTTTTTTTTAGAAATATGCATGGTCGTGTGTATTTTTTACTAATGCATCTCTCTTGATAAGTGAACAATAAATTGTGTTTTCATCAAGACTACAAGACAGTAAAATAAAAATTAACCATGAAGGATCGATAGAGGTTAGATACCGGAAGAGGTTAGTCTCTCAAAATGTGACGAATCAAAGTTTGAATTCCTAATAGGAGGGGTGCCCACATCTGATATCTCGAACATGATTATATCGGGTAGGAGGATATATTTGATTAGCACAAAAAAAAAAAAATAAACATGAGAAGATATCGAAAAGATTAACAAGATGAAATCCATCTCTCAGACGACTGATTGGTACGAGAGATTTGAAAGGAATGTGAGGGGGAAACTTTTACAAGTTGAATTAAAAGAATTATAGAGGTGTGGTTAAAGTTTTTAATTAAATTTTCTTGCTCTCGTATTTTAGATCTTCTCTTCGTTAAAATTTTATAACTACACTCTTCCAATTTTTAAAATTCAACTCAAAATTTTTCCTCCGCCTCCGAATCCCGCGTACCAAACATCGCTTTTGGTTGCAAGATCTAAAACTCGTTGTAGTTTGATTAAGGAAAGAGATAGTTACAAATAACAATAAGATTTATGTTTAATATTTGCATGATTCACACTAATTATCTCTACCTTAAGCAAGACTCTCTACGTGGGTTAGAAAAGACTTTCCACATCAATTGGTTTGTTACTCTGTGTGTGTGTGTGTGTGTGTGTGTGAGAGCTTGGTAACATATATCTCGTAAAACAAAATATATAAAGATTACTTTCTACATTAATCACTGTCAAGTAATCAAGTTAATTAGAAGTTGTGTATAGATATATATATATATATATGGATCTGTAGTAGTATCTCAAATTAACAAAATCAAACTACAGTTGAAGAAGCTAGAAATTAAAGAAGGCAATAAGGGTAGTAGTGATGATGACAGTTGACTTATGGAGGAAAAAGTTAATTAATGACATGCATGCCCTCCCTTCGGACCTAATAATTATTTCTCCACTTTCATATTATATATATATATATATATATATTTGTATCAATCACACTCAAAAACGAACAAGGACCACAATCCTCAGGTAACAAGTAAACCACGATGCAAAAGATTACCAAATAAACTGTAATGAACATATATTTGCTTGTTTGGGAACAGTACACACATTCCAATATAAAATCATCTCGAAATATGTAAAAACCATCTTAAAATTCATTATAGCCATCTCGAGAGCCATAAAATCATCTTAAAATCCGTAAAATACCTTGGAATCTGTAAATTCCTTTCTCCCAATGAACTTCCCAAACACACAGGTTGAATCTGATCCTTAATAAAAGGTCAAGTTAGGTAAGCTTGGAGATTAATGAGTCGTAATAAATTACTTTAAAGTATTTGTATTTTATGATTTTTTAAAAAAACTAATGTTCCCGACTTATAAATCGATATATAATTTAGTGACATGCTCAAGTATTCTAGAGATCATGTAACAGATATTATAATTAAGTAATTTATTTAATTTTTTAATCTCTTCGTGTTAATGAATTGGATCTTTTATTACCCATAGGAGGCTGTAGCAGTATACGTATCATCATATATCATATACGAAAATGTGTTATGTATTCAAGTGAAGAAGAGGGGTGAAAAGGGGGAAGTCAAAGTGGGAAAAAGGTACAGTGAGAAAATGCAGAAGGAATGTTTGTGGCTGGGTGGGAAGCTTAGTATATATGTGCAACTATATATATATATATTTGTATATGTGCATGAATATATGGACCCCAATGCATTGAATAATTCCCACCACTTTATATCATTCTTTCAACATTTTCATCATTTCATTGAGCACATATCTCTCTCTGTCTCTATCTCTATCTCTATCTCTATCTCAATAATGTACTGAATGAATCGAAACGGTAGCTAAATCGGTGAAGTGGTTCAATGATAAGCGATCTAATTGCGTAGTTGAGTTGAATTAAGGATCATTAATAAGATTGTAGTTAAAATATACAAAATAAATATACATATATAATTCTAAAAAGAGTCCTCTTGAAATTAAAAAAAATGCATTAATTAGAAGTAAATGAAATATTTATTCGTAAGGTATACATAGTTTAACAAAATAAAGTTATCAAAAGGTAAACATGATGGGTGTTATCTTTTTAAATCCAAAATAACGCATTTTAAAAAAATAACAGAGTTCGGTTTATGTGGTAAGAAGTTGGCTCATAATTTACACGTTTGAGAATTCAAATCTTCTTACCAATACGATAACCTTGTTGGCGGGTGATTTACGAGTACTCCTATGATATCTCTTTAAAGTTGGGAGCATGCCTTGGCTCTGATAAACCTTTAAAATCCAACACTTTATATGTGTGTGTCTATATATATGTATGTTCATTTGAAGAGACATAGTTTGCTATATATATAACAACAATGTGATCCCTTTGTGTCGTCTCTTTGCATGCTGTCTTCTCCTTTTTACAGCTTTGCCCTCTCTTCTCCTTTATTGTCCCTCACACACACACACACACACTTTTACCCATTGTGGAGGGAATCTCTATTTACTCGTATTACCCCTCATTTTCAAATAATATTAATTTTTTCTTTCTAAAAAAAATAATAATTTCAACTGTGGAGAGGGGTAATAATAGTGATAATAATAGAGGTATGTGTAAATTTGACCAACCTTGAAGACAATGTCTGTTACATCCCACATTCTACACACATGCACTTCCATCCCATATGCTTCCCTTTTTCTTATCCTTTTTTTTTTTTTGCCTTTGGGATTTGTTTTTTTGTCCTTGAGTTTTGATTTCCTGTTTTTGTTATACCTTCGTTTTTTCCCATGATTAAAGTCAAATGTTTATGCTAGCCAGGACTACATTTTTTTTGAATTACAATACAATTTTTTTATCAGTCAAATTTACTCTCATTCTGATTTTGATTCTTCACGTTTTGACCTTAAGTCGTAATCTCTCAGGGGCTAATTAGAATAGACACATTAGAGGTTCACAACGCTTTTTTATGAACTCCGCGTTTAGAAAAATCAAAATAGTGCTTGTTTAGAAAAGTGGTAAAGAAGTGTTTTTATGGTTTACGAAATAAATATGTGAAGAAAATTATCTTGATCTACGGAAAACTAACACTGTTAAATGTATATTTAGGGAGCCTAAACGCTTTATCAAACAGACGCATAAAGGACACTTTTAAAGGAATTTACCACATTTGAAGGAGTTTAAGCATTTCACGCTAGTAATTTATGACACTTTTCCCCCCTGGAATTTAGGGTATTTACTATAATAGAGGCGGAATTTACTGTCCTTACGGTAAGTTTCACACTAACGGAGATGAAAGTAAAAGGCCATTTTAGAGAATTAACTGTACTAGATGTGTGAGATCAAATTTTATTACCAATGTAAAATTTTTATCAATGACTGCTTTATATTTCCTTCCGGACGACAATATAAACCATTTTAATTTATTCGTTAGAAATTAAAAAATATAGTTATCTCATCAAATCTGTCTTATACAGTTGGTGGGCTTATTTAGAACAATATTTTCAAAAGTCAAACGGATATTCAACAGCATTTTTTTAAAACGGAATAATATCCTTCATATATTTACTTTGATTTATGTAAAAATACTTCTCTATCGTATTTTCAAACGGGTATAGAATCAAATGTATGATCATGAACCCAGACCTACTGATAATAATAATAATAAAATCTGGAACCTATGGGGACTCTATTTTATATATTATTGTCGAATGTAAAATTCATTTGACTGAGCAGCTTGACCCAATGACACCTACTGCTATTATTAATTACCAGTCACATTAAATTAACCACTCTCTGTCTCTGACATTAAAAAAATCGTACACGTTTCATAAAAAAGAAAAAAGAAATTTTAAAAACTGAGAGGTTGCAGAGGAGTTTGTCTGAGTTTTGGGGAACTCTGAGGAAAAGCAAACATGAATGATTGGAGCTATTGTCACCCATTTCAATATTTCATTCCCTTTGTTTTCTTCCTGTCACTCTGACCACTTTGACCTGCAAACCAAAATGCCTCACCACCACCCTTCAATTATTCACCATTCATGCCTTTCAATTATTTCATTCTTGTCATTGTCCTACAGATTTTTTTTAAAAAATATATTACTGTTAATTACATATATTAAAAAATAGAGATTTTTATTAATAGGATCAATTCCTAACAATGGGTAGTTGGAGAATTAAACTGAACTAGATATAGACTCAATTTTAACTAGAAAACCATTTTCATTAGTTAAACTGGATTGAACTGAAGTTTTCTTTGTTTCTCGTCCGGTTTCCGGAGTTTTGCCCTGACTAATTCGAACCGACCCGCAACGCGCACCTGAAAATGGTGGGTGAGTCTCCCAACGGTGATTATTACATACACAAGGACTCGAACTCGAGGTTTTGCTTAAGTTGGAACAAGCCGCTTACCACTTGATCTAACTAAGCGTTAGTGAATTGAATTGAAGTTGATTCATCATTACGATGGAACTCAAAATTAGACTGAAAATTGAGACAAATTTTTTTACCTAATTGAAAAGGGGTTCGAAAATTGATTATCTTCAAAAGTTCAATATATTTTTCAGAATATTTGTAACCATACCATGTATTTCATTGAAAACTTTATGTTGTGTGGTGAATTATGTTGATAGTTAGACATATTATTATAGATTTATTTCTCATATCATTATTTTATTTAATTTTTATTTAATTATTATGTCACCGGTTCTACTTCCATTGTTTCTGAATTGACATTTGTTGACTTTCTAAAATCAGTTTTATATAAGTCAAAATAAAATTCTTTTCAAATATTAATATTGCATTGCGTAAAATCACTTTTCAAAAACTAATCTAAACACCCCCTTTCAACTTTTAAAACATTCACGTATACAATAAAATATAATATTTATATATAAATCACATCATTTAAAAAAAGAGTTGTTAAAGCACAAAAATGAAGAATTGCTACTTTTTTTAAAAAAAAATTCAAAGTGACATTGTTTCAAATTCGGTAAGAAGAGAGAGAAATATAAAATTTAACTAAATTGATCCATTCAAAACTTTTGATCAAACCCTTCAAAATTACTCATCAGTTTACTTGTGATATCGAATGAATCCGATTTCATTCTCAATCCTTTGCAAACAACTAATTCAATCAATTTTTTAATCTAATAAATTAGCTAACTAATTCTCATATTTAACATAAGTAAAAAGAACCACTCATTTAAAATAGGACATGTTTCATAATGCGGTGGAGAAGTGTTTTTACTATTTATGAGGTAAATGTGTAAAGGAGATTATATTGTTTTATGGAAAAATACTTTTAAACGCATGTTAACTTTTCCAAACGTGGTTCCAAATACTACAAGAAAAATGATATTTAGCGACAGAAAAATCCATCGCTAAATTGCTATTTTCCTTAAAAAATTTTATTTTACGACAGAAAATATTAGTGACTCTCATTTTAACGACGGATTTTCCGTCACTAAATGATATTTTTCTAATAGTGAATAGAGCCATAGTATTAACTATAACAATCACTTTTGCGGTTTTCAATTTGGAGAAACTCCAACATCGATGAAAGAAATATGATGTAATTATTTTTACTCTCACCAATCACTTTTATCAGCAATTAATGTCCATATTATGCAAAACAAATAGACCATCAGAAGTAGTTAAAAGTAATAAATTTGTTGGAAATATTATTTCTCTCAATTATATCTTTACTTACGGGGATGATAAATATAAGAAATAATCAGTAAAAAATAGATGAAAGATATGTGTATTTAATTAATCAAATTATTTCTTATATTTAAAACATGAAACAGAATATTCCATTGATAGTAAAAGTAAAGATGGACTGTGAAAAAGGCAAGAGGGGGGCTTGTGGTCCCCACGCAAGTGTGACGGGGTCCCACTCTGACTCATGACTCATGAGAACTCACCAACAACCCCAAGCGTGGGGTCCCTACGCTTCATTCAATCTTCGCACTCGCCTTCTTCCCGCTCCTTTCTTTACTCTCTCACTTTTTATTTTTTTTATTTTTAAAGAAAAAACAAATAAAAGGTCAAACACCATACAAGAAAACAATAATTAGTTATTACGGCCACTCATGGGCTTTATTTATGATGGAATCGTGGGCATAACCAGATGATAGTTAGTACTGATTGCATTAGGGTTGCATCAGTAATCACCCCTTCAAGGATGTTGTTGACGAAGTTCATTTGATTCTTTCTTGAGATTGGAATATTGTAGTGCAACATGTTTCGAGAGAAGAAAATACTCTAGCTGATAGATTGACCAAAATGGCCCATATTTGAGGGGTAATTCTTGTTTCTATAACCATCCCCGTGGGACCTACAGGAATAATAGGGGGAAGACGACTTTTTGACACCCCAAACCCGTGTGTAATGTGTTGAACTATATTAATGTTAGCCAGTTTATATTTTAAAAAAAGAAAACAATAATTAGTAAATATCTCTGCACCTAATCAACTAACTAAGACTAATTCATTTAATAAAAAGTTTACTCATAACTCGTAAAATTGTGACTTCAATTACATTTTTAGGTGCATGCACCATCACCTCTAGGGTGGAAAAGTTATGGAGGCTTCTCTCGACGTCGAACTCTTGCGTAAGGACACTCGCCAAATAGGAGATGAAGAGACGAGATCCACGAAGAAAGTCAAGATACGTGAGGAGGGTGACGATCTCCCAACTGATATGGATGACCAGTCCTTAGATATCGAACAGCAACCATTGCCTGAGGGTCGGGTACTCCATGCAGGCGTTCCAACTGATGAACCTGAGGAGGGTTCTGATATCTCCATGTCAGTGGAACCTCCTCCTGCAAATCCACCTCCCTTCTTTAAGGAGAAACTGTTGGGGGAAACGATGCCTAACGCCAAAAATGGCACTAAGATACCTTCTGACCTAGCCATTGAAAGTGGTGACGTTGAGATCAATATGGAAGGCGTTATTCCATCGATTACCTTTTCCAGGAGGCTAAAGGAACTTATGGAAGACTGTATGAAGTACGCTGTCATAGTGAAGCTGCTGGGGAGATTTATCAGGCAAGACGGCTTACACTCCAAGATTTGTGCTATGTGGAAACTTATAGGGGACTTCAAGCTGACAGAACTAGAAGGGGTGTTATATGATAAAACTTGATAACCTGGAAGATTACTAGAATGTCATGTTGGGCGGTCCATGGGCTGTTTTGGGGCATTACTTAACCGTTCATCCGTGGGAACCGAGCATCTCGCCAACCAACCTTAAAATAAAACAAGTTTTTGTATGGGTGAGGCTCCCTGGACTTCCATACCATTACTACCATAAAAGTGTTCTGAGAGCTATCAGCGAGGTCATCGGACAGGTGCTGAAAATTGACTATAATACCGAAGGCTTCGAGAAAGCAAGGTTTGCAAGGATGGCCGTTAAAATTGATCTTACGAAGCCTCTGGTATCTATGATCAAGCTGGATAGTGTAACCCAGTTTGTGGAGTACAAAGGGCTGCCCACTATCTGTTATAACTGTAGGAGATACGGACATCTTGAGGAGGCATGTCCCCTCAAAGCTCAGGCCTCACCTCCTCCTGAACCTATGGGGGATCCTCAAGCAGCCTCACAACACCTCTAGGCGGCAAGCAAGAGGAAGGCGCATGACCAGGTGCGTGAAGCGAAGATGTTTGGGGAGTGGATACAGGTAACGCCACATAACGATCGCCTATCCAAAGCTGCAAAGAAGGAAAATCACGCTTCTTTCCACTCTAAGAATGGAGGTGACAATAGATTCAACATTCTGGCCTCTCTGGACAGCACGGACAAGTAGTAAAGAGGGAATCCTTGTATTGAGGATGGGCATAGCTCGAGGACCAACAAACGAGAGCCCAAGGCCAAGTTAACGTCGGACAAGGCTAGTTCGCTTTCAAGATCGGTGAAAGCTGGGCGCGCTGCTAACCTGGAGGCAGAAATGTCCAAAGTCAAATCGTCGACTGCTCCCTTTGACTCATCCATTTTCAGCTCACACGCATATAAAGAACTGCGCCAGGATACCTCTCTAGGATCCAATCACTCGGCTATGGTCCTGGCCACGAATGAAGAAACGGAAGACATGGCCTGGCCTAAAATTGGGCCTTCCTCTTCTCGGCCTAAGGCCCCTACAAGGGCTGGAAGGCTAACCTTTTCCCCCAAAACCACCCGATAGCAACAAACCAGCAAAGGCCCTCAACATTCATACCAATACAAGATTTAAGGTGTCCAAAACCAAGCAAAAGAACCCTTTTGGTAGCCCATCAATTGGGCTGAATAAAGCGCTAGTAGAAGCTCTGGGTCAGCCTATCTCCTCTAATGATGTAGCGCAATTCATTGAAGCTAATGGGAACGGTTTTAACGACGACTTAGTCTCGGACAAGTCTGAGAGTGATTTCTAAAGCTGTCTTACCCATGAACCATTCCATCTTTATTTGAAACTACCAAGGGGCAGCCTCTTCTTTGTTTCACCGAGCTCTCTGTTCCTTTTTGAAGGGTTACTCCCCCAGGTGGTTGCTCTTGTGCAACCCAGAATCTCTGGCTTGCAGGCTGATAAAGCTATTAGGAGGATTAACTATCCTTTTTCCCACCGTATTGAAGCAGCTGGGTTCTCTGGGGGCATCTGGCTCCTTTGGAAAGATACTATTAATCTAAGAGTTATCCAAAATCACAAACAATTTATGCATGTACTCATCTCTGATCCTTATGGTCTTAATTCTTACCATTTTACTGTTGTCTATGGCAGCCCGACCCCAAGTTTTCGTGAAGGGCTATGGCGGGACCTAGTCAAGCTGCAAATGGACCCAACAACACCTTGGCTTATAGCAGGAGACTTTAATGCAACTGCTTATATTGGTGAGAGGAAAGGTGGCTCTCTTCGGCTGAGGAATGGATGTCAATCCTTCAACCATTTCATTCATTCTGCTGGATTGGTAGACTTGGGCTACAAGGGGCCCAGATTCACTTAGAGGCATGGCGGGCTCTTGGTTCGTCTGGATAGGGCCTTAAGCAACCAACTTTAGCTTGATAGGCGACCCAACAATGTGGTATTACACCTCCCCATGATTTGTTGTAACCACAGACCTCTTCTCATCACCTGTGTTGGAGAGCAACGTATTGGCAACACTCCATTCAGATTCCTCGCATCCTAGGTCATGCATGCTGATTTCAATAATTTAGTGGCCAGCTCCTGGAACAATGAGGCTTGTCTTGCGGATAACATTGATAATTTTTCTGTCAAAGCTAGAAAGTGGAACTCCACTATTTTTGGTAATATTGAAAGGAATAAGTAGAACCTTAGACACCGAATCAATGCAATTCAGGGAAGACTTGGGAGAAACCCCTATTCTTAGCCATCAGTCTAGCTTGAACGGAACTTGCTTTCGCATTATGAAAACATCTGCCTGCAGGAGGAAGTTATGTGGATGCAAAAGTCAAGAAGCCAATGGATCAAGGATGGGGACAGGAACACTAAGTGCTATCATACTAAAGCATTGTCTAGACGAAGGCATAATAGAATCCTGATGCTCAAAGACAGCTCGGGCGCTTGGGAGGCTAATCAATCAACGCTTACTACTTCCTTTTTCCAAAACCTCTATGATTCAGACACTAGGAGGATGCCTATTTTCAGGTATTCAGGCCTTTTACCTCCTATTTCTCAAGCTTGGTACTCTAACCTTGATAGTCCTATTTCCAAAGAGGAGGTTAGGAAAGCTTTGTTTGCATTCACCCTTTTAAGTCTCCTGGTGCTGATGGACTTCATGCCATGTTCTTTCAATCCCAATAGGAGGTAGTAGGTGATAATATCTTTGCCGAAGTTCAGAGAATTTTCGATGGAGGACTGCTTGACCGCCGTTTTAATCGTACTCTAATAGCTTTAATTCTTAAGGTTGACCACCCTAAACTCTCAAGGAGTTTAGACCCATCAGCCTTTGCACAACTATTTATAAACTCATTACCAAGATTGTCGCCAATAGACTTGCACCTATTATGCCTCTCCTCATTGGACCCCAGCAAGCCAGCTTCACTAAAGGCAGGAGAATCATAGATAATGTAATTATTGCCCAAGAGGTGATCTATTCTATACAAAGGAAAACAGGGAGAAAAGGATGGATGGCTACCAAAATTGACCTTGAGAAAGCTTTTGACAGGCTGAGTTGGGAATTCATTGCTGATACCCTTGCTGATGCAAAACTCCCTGCTAATATACAACACCTTATTATGCACTGTCTCAACACTTCTTCAATGCAAATTATGTGGAATGGCAAGGCTTCTAATGTTTTTCATCCCCAAAGAGGCATTAGGCAGGGTGATCCTCTTTCACCTTTCCTCTTTGTGCTTTGCATTGAACAACTTAAGCTGTTCTTCATCAGGTGTACAGTGGCTTCTGGAAGCCGATTTAGCTAAGAAGAGGAGGTCTATCTTTAACTCACTTATTCCTCACGGATGACCTCCTCCTTTTTAATGTGGTTGATAATGCCCAGGTGCGCATAATGTCTTAGTTGTTAGAAGACTTCTGCCAATCTTTAGGACTTGCAGTTAATAAGACTAAAACTAGAGTCTTCTTCTCTAAGAACCTCCCTCCTCGAACTACAAACTTAACCTGCACCAGAATTGGCTTCAAGTAGACTGACCAGTTAGGCAATTACCTTGATGTTCCTCTCATGCATAAAAGGGTAATTAGTGAGACCTATCGCTACTTAGAAGAAAAGGTTCAGGCCAAGTTGCAAGGCTGGAAAACCAAATCTCTCTCAATAGCAGGCAGAATCACGCTTGCTCAATCTGTCTTATCACGCTTGCATATTACTCAATGCAATCATCTCGGCTGCCTCTTGCAACTTGTGCTAGAATTCAACAACTCATCAGGCAGTTTGTTTGGGGTGCTTCTGATCAGAGGAAAAGAGTGCATCTAGTGAAATGGGATGTCATGTGCCAACCTAAACAGTGTAGGGGTTGTGGTCTACTGAACCTGTAATATCCTGGAAGAAAAGAGGGGATAAGATTATTTAAAAAAAAAAGCAAACAAAAAGGATCAAAGTGTAAAATTTAAAAATGTGGGAGGGCAAAATAGTCATTTACCCTCCCACACATGCCACACATGTGGTAGCCACTTAAGTTCCTTTCAACCATCAGTTTCATCATCTTCTTCAGGCTCCAGGGGACGTGACGCGAGAGAGGAAAAAGCCGAGCGCATGGCGGTGCCTTCTATCACCGGAGGAAAGCGCTTTTCACCGATATAAGCACGTATTTGGGTTCAGGTGAGTCTCCTGAATACTCCTCTATTTTCAAATTCTTCTATGGTTGTGGTTTTGAGGTTTCAAGGGTTAACTGAGGATTGGGAAAATGATAACTTTTACTGATTAAATCAAGTTATAAGTAAGATTATAGCTTCCTTGCATTATATGGAGCATTATATGTGAATTTCCTGTGGATTTTTGAACAAACTCGTGCGTTATCGTTCACCACATTGTTCATGTTACTGTTCACTTGAACAGTGACTTCGCCTGGTTGGGAATTTTGGATCAAACGGTTTGATTGTTTGGGTTTGATAACACACACACATATGTTGTTCCAGGAAGATGAAAGTAAAGGAACAAAGAATGAGGTTAATATTGAGTGTTAATAGTGATAGGATTGGAAGTTGATTTTCTGAAAATCCAACACACTGATTTGAAGCTTCAATATTCCATAATCATGTTATATGCCTGCTCCTAGATATACAGTTGTTGAGGTATATGATTTTAGTATTTATTTGAAACTGGAAAAAAAATTTCAGCTTTAGTGGTGATGTTATAAAGGGGAATTTCCATGCCAAACAATCTCCTTTGCCCATGAAATATGGTGATCATTCAGTATACATGTTAAGTTTTAAAATAAGTCATAGAACACATTTATTGGATGAGTGGAATGCAAGTTATGAATTTTTCAAGTTGGTTCAGGAAATATGGGAAAACAGTTTTTCTGATGAAGCATCTGACTTTGAGTGGATTTTGAACTATCCAAAGGATCTTTTTTGACCATGAAATTTGGCAAGAAAATATTATTCATGGTAAGCTTTAAAATGAGTCCTAGAATGCAATACTTGGATAAGTAGATTGTTAGTTATGAGCCACCAAAGTTTGGGGTTGGAAATCTGAAAAATCTAGAAAAGTAAATCAAGCAATAAATTTGGAGCACTAATTTTTAAATTTGGGTTGATTATAAATTTTGAGTGGGTAATTGTTTTTAGAAGAGGATATAGAGAGCTTTAAATAGACACTTGAACTATTGCATTTGGAATTTTGTAGATTAAGTTATGAATTTTTAAAGATTGATGAAGGAAGCTGAAAGTTCCTGGGTGTTAGAAAGGTATTGTTGGCTTAAATTTATGTTTATATGTTATTGTTAGGAAAGGAAGGAGAAGAAAAATTGAAAGCTGAAGGATAAAAGAAGAGTTATACGTTAAGAGCATAATAGGTGAGTGAAATAGCGTCCCATTATAATTTTTTATAAATAGTGTTTTACTATCTTCATATCTTGATCTTTGTTATTTATTACTATATTTTGAGCATGGTTTCATTGGTAAAGGTTTATCAAAATTATTTAATTTTCGCATTTATCTTATAAAGAGAAATGTTTGAGGAACTGATTTAATGTTATTCATTCGAGTTCAATTTTTTTTTTTTGAATTGGATACTTAAATGTGGAAGTTGAAAGAAACGCTTTTGACATTTTAACTCATGCATAGAGGTGACGAAAAGAAATGATATTTTCATGCTTTATGCATGCTTGAAAACGGTGTTGATATTTATCCTATGCATGCTTGAATGGTGATTTTGATATATTATTTTGCAAACTTTCATGCTGGGATCCCTATTATAAATCATTTCAAATAATTTTACTATTGAAAATGGTTTGGAAATTGATCCCTTTCATGCCTGAAAATGTTTTGAAAGGACTGAATACAGAATGCTGGTTACTAACAGCAATACTGTTAGTTCTTGGTGCACCATGGTTAATTACGAGCTCGCTTGTTATTCGTGGGCATTGACTCACGCCTGTTATTCGTAGGTATTAACTCACGCTTGTTATTTGTGGCTTCGAGCTGCGCCTGTTGTTTACTTACCCTCGTGAACT
Organism: Vachellia pachyceras; assembly: GCA_025593235.1. NCBI lineage: Eukaryota > Viridiplantae > Streptophyta > Magnoliopsida > Fabales > Fabaceae > Vachellia > Vachellia pachyceras. The sequence continues at coordinate 31,699 of JANTPZ010000426.1, read as the reverse complement.
GTGTGTTCACGCACGTTTTCGTAGCCTCGAGCTGTGCCTAGTTATTTACCCTCGTGGACTTTGTATCCACTCCTGATAGTTTGTTCTGTTGAAGTCCTACAAAAATTGAGATTTGAATATTATTTTTAAATCGATTTTGGTAAATGAATGACTTTGCTACGTAATTGAGATTCTCTGAGCAATGGTTCATTATGCAGCTTAAAATGTTACTTTTTTTATTCTCTGCAGAAAATGAGACTTGTTGTTACGATATTCATTGTAGTTGAATCATTTAGATGATTTTTTTAAATTTAGACAATTATTTATGGGATGTGATTCACCGAAAATTTATTTTGGCTTCAGATAGCCCAGCAGACCCGATGTCTCTGGTTGAGCAATAAAAAGCCTCATTGTTGCTATAAAAGATGTTGGCTTTGTAGCTGTTGTTTAGCGTATACAACAACTTATGTGTACGCACTATTTATAAATGTTAAACGCTTCACGTAGTCTATAGGTGAGATCCCTGTGTTTTTATTAGATGTTGATAACGATAATATGTTTTTATGGCATAAGCTTGAGAAAAGAAATTTACATTGTGTTATTTGGCACTTTGAAGAATAGCATATGCTTATAAGTCATAGGCTTACGGAGTGTGAGATGTTTCATAATCCGTGCTTGTCACCTCTAAATTTTAGGGCGTGACAGAACCTCTCCGGGCAGAACACGACCTTCCTTATGAAGCTAGCGCACGCCATTCACACTCAACCAGATGCTCTATGGGTGCAAGTGCTCAGGTCAAAGTATGAGTGGAAAGCAGAAAACCAATATCATCCCAAAATCAGGAACATGTCGCACCTTTGGAGAAGCCTCTCTACCACATGGGATGACCTCGCTTTAGGCTATTCATGGCGTGTTGGGAATGGGAGGAAAACTATATTTTGGCTGGACAACTGGATTGGGGAGCTTGGCCCCCTTTTTCATCTTTCCTCTTGTCCGATTAGCGAGGAGGATCTCCAAAAACCTGTTAGTGAGTTTGTCACGAGAGAGGGGTATTGGAAGTGGGACGAATTTCGTGAGATGCTTCCCCCTGACTCCTTAAAGCACTTCATGCCAGTTCCTCCCCGTAGGCACAAGGTCCCGATGATAGTTTTATCTAGTGTAGGAGCCCTAAATTCACTGTTAACTCAGCTTATAACTCCTTATGCAGTACAGTTGGGATGACGAGAGTACTTATTGGAGATATGCTTGGGATTGGGAAGGCCCCCAAAGGGTCAAAACCTTCCTATGGCTTGTTCTTAGAGATAGTCTCCTAACCAATAAGGAGCGAGTTCGCAGGCACTTGGCGAACGATGATCACTGCACCATATGTGGCGGCGAACCTGAGAGTATTGACTATGTTATGAGGAATTGCTTATTGGCACGCGACTGCTGGCCTCTCATCATCCTGAGCCACAATCTTCCTGGCTTCTTCTCTATGCCTTTCGAGGCTTGGCTGCGGACGAACTTGGAAGCTAACAACAACAGTTCTCAGTGGAGTACCATTTTTGGCATTGTTTGCTGGCGCCTATGGCAAGCCAAGAACCTCCATGTGTTTACCAATGAAGACAATACAGCTTTGAGACTGATTAATGGGGCTCTAGCTTTCGCTGACCACATTCGCCAAACCTTTCAGCTTCGCACTCTCCTTCGTTCTGCTTAACCCTTGCCTAGTTTCTTTTCCCTATCTTCAGCCCCTGTTATGTCCTTATCTTTTCCTTTTACGTCTTTAGACATTTTGTAATTGTTTCTTCTTATCAATAAATTTCGCTTCACTAAAAAAAAATTGTGACTTCGATTTCTGTTGCTCATATGAGAAAATACCTTTACACATATGTAGAGTTAAGAAATTTTAAAACAGTGTCAAAAGAATCGACATAATGAGTAAGCCGATTAGTTCATTTATTTGTTTTTTTAAGCTGAAATCATAGGTAGCATGTGGCAATCATTAGATTAGGATGAGTAGATCTTTAATGTCTTTTGACAATCCTCATGCATCCAAACAATCGGCTGATCTGATTTAGATAAGTGTTGACCCATAACCGAAGTATCTTGCGACCTGCAAATAATATTATCATACTGCATATTCAGAACTTGAATACAATATCATTGGTTAAACTTAAATAACCACTTACCAGTCAACCCAAGGGCATGTAGTATTTGCTCTCTCATATTTGAAAGCTCTTTACATGGGCATCTTCTTCATTTTGTAATCAATCATAAAAATGATGTAATGATTGATTATATTTACCCATAAAAAGATGCTTGTGTGAATTTATAACCACTGGCGGACTCAGGACCTGTTTCATGGGTGCAAACCATTTTTGAGAAGATAAGTGAGACTTATTCTTATTATCTTTTGAGAAGAATTTGAGTAAAAATTTAGTGGGTTCAAAATTAGTAAATGAGTGGGTGCAAAATAAATCATATAATACTAATATATATACATAATTTTTTGGAAGTTAGGGGTACGGCTACACCCAGTGAAATGAACACAGGTTCGCCCTTGTCTATAACGTAGTCCTTGTAACCACACTATTGTAGGGAGGGCTTTTCATGTTGGTGACGAGAGGAAAGACATATTAGAGGATATGTTTTGTCTAAAACTCATGTCAATGAAACAATTAATGTAGAAAAGGCTTTCTACATCAACTTAATCAACAAGTTACCATATAAAGTTAACTTTATGCCCATTTGGATGCTTGTGTAAATTTTAGTAAAAAATTAATTTAAAAGAGGTTTGGGGTCACCAGCAGCGGGAAATGGATTCAAAGGCTAATGAATGTAATACAATACATGAAATTATGATTGTATTAATCAAATCGTTGAAATACGTAAGAATTTGAATAGATTGAAATATGAAAGTAGTTGAGCGTGAGAGAGAGAATAATGAGTAAAAGAGTGTATAAAAGTGTCCATAATGTGAGTTACAACAAGAATAAATAAGTGGTCTTCACTCTATTGTCGCACATCCAGTCTGTCTAACGGTCTCATGAAATCTAGAAGTGGCGGACACTAGATCTGTGGATCTAACCATCTACCCCAACATCTGAGGGATGCTAAAGACATATATATATATATATATATATATATATATATGACTGGGAAGTTTTCACTTGTCCCCTCATTATCTGACCATTGGACCTTCAATTAACTCATGTCTTCCCATGGGTCTACTGACTGTAATATCCCCAGAGCCATCTCTCGTAGATAGTATCCATATTGCAAGCAAAGCATGGTTTTGCTCTCTAAATTCTACAATACTCCTAAAAATGCGTCTACGAGGAGAAGGTATCCACACCCTTATAAGGCGTGCTTCGTTTCCTTTCCCAATCGACGTGGGACTTCACACCGATTGGGCCTAAGACTGGTCTAGCCCAAGTCTTTTTTTTGGCATACATTAGATTAACTGTAAAAGTTACTTTTCTAAATTGATTTACTGTTTATAAAGTAAATATATGAAAAGAGTTTTGGATCAACTTACATGAATGTGATTTTTTACATATATGTCGAACAGGGCCTTTATTTAACTTACATTGATAGGTGATGTGAAAGCATTTTTTTGTAGTAGTAGTAGTAGTAGTAGTAGTGCCAATAGCAATTGTGTTTGTGTCCTCGGAGTGAACCAGTTAGATATCATTTTGGAGATTAATTTACTTCACATATCATTATCCTTTCCTACACCAATGGAATAATTGGTGATGGAATTTAGTAACCAAAATTTGGGTGTACTCATTAACACACTAAAGCATTTTTTCCAATAGCGCTCAATTATAGCATCTAGCATCCTGAGTTAACAAAATATTTTCGGCTGTTCGCTGCACTGAAAATTACCTTAAAATACTAGGAGTTATTGAAATTTAAAATCTCATGTTCAAACAATCAAAGCTCATTTTTTTAAGACTAACATATGCTATTGATAACTTGTGTTTGACTTATTTATGTAAAGTGAAAGTAGCTATACCAATATATATATATATATATATTATATTTTTCATTCATAAATTTATAAAGATTGATTGCTTTGTGTTCGGGTCTAAACACAATAGAATAATCTCTCTTAAAAGTAATAAAGAAAAGAAAATGACCAAATTCGTATGACATAAAATAGGAGCATGTATAGTTATATACAATCAATCTCAACAAAGAAACAATTTTAAGAGTGTATAAATATAAAAATAATATAATATTATATAAAATCCCCATATTCATGAGATGACGACCAAGGAGACCCAAAAAAAATAATGATGAGAGGTTTATAAATGGCTTTCTATATTTTCAATTAATTTGTCCTTCTAATCAAATTAACCTTAATTATTGTTCTAATTGTTGTCTTCATTATTATTTTGGCCCAAATTATTTTCTTCATTACATCATGAGGAATGAATTTAATATCTCAGTGTCACTCATAGGAAATGACGAAAGCTGCTTAATTTAGATTTCTCTAATCAACACTCGATCTTCAGTTCATGATCGAATAATCATACATTAAAAAGGATAAATTATTATTAAAAAATTTTAATTAGAAGTTGATTTTTTATGGAAAATATGAAAAGTTTATGTTTAAAAATTTTATTTGTTAGAAAAAATAAATCAAAGTATCAGTACTTTCTATATGAGAAAAACATGCATGTAGAGTATCGATAGTTTTTCAAATAGAGACTTTTTACCAATTTTCCTTTTCTACACATATATTATTTTTATTTGGGATAACATTTTTTTGTGTATAGAAAATTTTGATTATAACTTTACACCAAGTATAAATTAATTTCTTTATTTTAAGAAAATAAAAACATTTTTGAAAATGATTTATGACTATATGAAAATTATTTCTCTTGATCTTTTTTCTTTTTTATACCCTTGAATTTTACCATCAACAATATTTTTGCTTTCAGTTTACATTCATCTTCCAGTTTACTTTGAATCAAATTCAAATATGCAAGTATTGATAGAAAAAAGAAAAAAATTTAAATATATAAGTTGAAAATATAAGAGATGTTTTGATAAAGCTTCGAACTATTATGTACAAAAAAAATTCTTATTCTGGAACACGTTTTCAGAAACTAAACGCATGTTCAACAGTATTTTTTCGTAAAACCATATAATATTCTCCACATATTTACTTCGACTTGTATAAAAGTACTTCTCTACCACGTTCCCAAACGGACATCATATCTACGTGGGGAGTGTATTCATGATTTCATTATCAATAAAAAAATATTATGTTTGAAAATACATTAGATCCTTCTAATCAATAAAAAAAATTTAAGCAAAGGCTTTTTACTATTTTTCACTCTTTATACATATATTCTTTTTCTTTGGGACAACGATATTTTTTACTATGCATGGAAATTTTGAATATAATTTTACTCCAAGTATAAATTAATTTATTTCTTTAATGAAAACAAAAAAAAATTGAAAATGATTTATGAATGTATAAAAAATATTTCTCTCTTTTTAATACTCTTGATTTTAATTTTTACCATCAACAATATGTTTGCTTTCAGTTTTCATGCATCTTGCATTTTATTTAGAATCAAATTCAAAATAAAAATACTCTTATTCAAATCATACCTACATGTGGAGCGTATTCATGATGTTCATTTTCAAATTAAAGTACAGTCATATTTGATAGGGAGTAATAATAACTATATAATTAAATAAAATGATTTAGAATAATTTGAGGAAAAATCTCATTGTAGTCCTATGATTAACTGTAAATCATGCAAGAAAAATCACTTACTTAAAATTATTGTTTGTATGTGATTCAAGAAAATAATTGTTGTTATCACACAAAATAAAAGCATATAATTATGTAAAATTGATGTTCTCTCTCTCACATACTTATTTTATATCAACCTTAGTCTATTATTTATACCAAATGACATTTTAGTATCTGATTTTAAGTTCGTTTATAAGAATAATTCCCTTTCACATATTTTTATAGAAGAAATTTTATAAAAATATAAATAAATGCAACATATTTACACTCAATTCCAACAATAAATTAATAAGATTATATCACTTAAAACTTGGGATTAATTGCATAATCAAGTAGTTATATTCAATTATTCTATTTTCTTACATAATTAAAGATTGCAACTAGCATTAATCAAATTTAAGTGGTGAATCTGCTAATAATAATAATAATAATTAAGAGGGCCAATAAAGATAATTGAGAGACATGCATGAACTTTTAAAGGAAGAAAAAAGATGTTGGATGGCGGTTTGCAAAATTGAATAAAGAAAATGGAGAGAAGATGATTGTGTTTGAAGCTTTTTATTCTTATCTCTAATAACATATTGCCTTTTACTTTATGAACATAATTAATTATAATTGCCCATCATTGTACTGCCTTTTCTTAAGTCAAAACTGTACTCCACAAACGACAAAAATCTCTTAAGTATATTCCCCATTCATTTAATACCATATACTATTAATTACTTAATTAATTAGTCAAGCATGCATGCATGCATGTGCCATTGTTATGCTTAAAATGGGTGTTTTTGCATTAATTGTTTCCATAATTAATGAGGAAATTAATTTTGGATCATTTTTTTATTTCTAATGTTATAAATGATTAACCACTCATCTTTCAAATTATCTCTTTGAAACAATGATAAAGATTCCAAAGATTTGTTCATGAGAGAATATGTAAAAGAACTTGTACATATATTTTATTTATTTGCATGCACATGCATATGCACACCACGTCTCTAATAAACTCTTTAATTATTGATGTATTTCTGCAAGTTCTGTCCTCACAGAAATAATATATTAATGAACATAGAAATATAAATGATTGAATTTATTAGAAAATTATATAAGTTGTAGACAATATAATTACATTTTTATGTGTACAGTAGTAAATACATAGAAAAACTTGTCTAATTACTAGCTATATATCATCTAAATTATGGGAATGTCACTTGATATCCAAACATGAAAAGAAACAAAAATTCATTGAATATTTTATTTAATTTATGTGAAATTCATATCTTTTTTCCCTTTTATTTAACGCTATTTGTAGAGAGGTATGAGACTCCTCATAATTGTATTTATTCACGTACCGTTTTTATCTTGTCAAACATAGAAATAGAAACATGCTCAAATTGTTTTTTTAAAATTATATTAAATATAATTATTTAATATTTACTTTCATTTACACCCTTATTTTCTTTTCATTTTCGTACCAAATCATTCTCTGTGGTCTGTACAACAAAACACGAAGAACTTGAGCATATGTAAGATTATTATTTACCATGTCTAGGATACATGAAATTAATATTATGGTTCATTATTATTAAGAAGAATTACTTTAAAGTCTAGCGTTACGAATTAATTACTCTAAGGTCTCAAGAGGTTGTTAATGATAGCTGCTTTACTTGTCAATAGTTCTCCTCGACTTGTTATTAACAACATCTTAGGACCTTAGAGTAATTAATTTGCTATTGTGGGATCTAAACGTAATTCTCCCTAATTATTATTTGCACTACGTCTCTAGTGTGTTTTCTAATGAGCGTAGGTTTGCCTCCACACCAGCAAAAGTTTTCTTTCTTTCTTTTTTTTTTTCAGAAAACAATTAAAGTTTTAAAAGGACAAAAAGAATAAGAGATAGGAAAATTGGAATTTTCTGCATATTGTCATCTTCTGGCTGGTCTAAGAAATATTAACGAGTTCTTACTAAAAAAAATGTCTGACAACATTGCTGCACCTTTATATGCTATATGGACAAATAAGGGTCTAATGATGGCCAGAATTTGGTCCCAAAGTCTCCACATTTAATATAAGATATGATGAGAGACTGGTTCTTAAATAAATAAGACTATATATCTTGTTTGATTGGAATTCTTAAGACATGCAGATAAATATAAGCATTTAAGAATATGTATTATGTGGTCCATACCTCTATGTTTAGGACCAATTTCTGAACCCGAATCTCCCATGCTGGAACCAGGGAATGTAATAAAAGACAGCAATTTGAAAAATAGTAGTGGGAACATAAAGAACTGCTGAAGAAATCTATTATGAATGAATGCATTGATACTCACAAAAATAGTGAATTCAATGCAGGTCTGAAACTTCTAATACAAAACAGTTCAAATTATGATGAAAGCTACATGTCTGTCATGCAAATTTTGATCAATTTAATATATATATATATATATATATCAATGCTTCCATTGTGGGGTTAGTCCAGGGGAAATGACTTATCCGACGAACTAAGGTTTAAATTACCACTAAGAGAGGTATACATTTAGCATTTAGCATTGGGTAATTCCACAGCCAACAACAGATTGCCTCTCCAATAGAAAGATAATGTATTCATAAAAAAATATACCAATGTTTCTTAAGGTAATTGGGTTTATCACAGGAAATGGGAGTGTGTAAAAAAAATAAATACCAGTGGATCAATATCTGCAATCAGACATAATACAGACTAAAGCCTCGATGGATAGTTTGGCCAAACAAGAAATAAAGAGAACGAAAGGAAAAGAAAAATGGGTTTATTTTAAATTATGGTATGGGGGAAGGGGAATGGTGGGAAAATATATACGTATATATAAACATATGTCTTTCTTGGATCCTGCGAGAGACAATTATCACTGTTAGACATACTTATCAATTTGTTAGCCAAAGGAAAAGGGAACAAGGGAATGATGAAAAGTGGGAGCAAAAAAGAAAAGGAGGAAAAGAATTCCAAGAAAATAAACAGTTAGCGCTGTGTACAGACAAAGGTAGAATACTGAGGCAAAATAGAGAGAGAGAGAGAGAGAGAGAGATCGAGGAGAGTGAAAGTGAGAGGTTGGGGCTGCAAAGCAAATAAAGAGAAGTCTACCAGTAGTGGTGAGTAGTACTGAATAGAGAGGGATATAGAAGATGAAGTAGAAGGAGGTTCATTCTCTCTCTTTCATAGGTTCATTCTCTCTCTTTCATGTCCACCAACAAAACCCACCGAAGAAAATCATCATCATGAAACTCCCTCTGCACCCAGCACTCCAAAAAAGCAATCCTCTTCCTCATTCAAACCTTCATTCCCTTAAATTTACCTACCATAACACAACAACACTACTCTCACTCACCACAGCCCCAAAACCATGAAATCTTTTCTTCTCTTTCTCACATTCTCCTCCTTCTTCTGCCAAATATACCTAGTTTTCTCTGCTTCTTCAACTCCACCGCTACAACTTATCTCTCTGCTTTCACTCAAAACTTCCTTCAAAGACCCTCTAAATAAACTCCATGACTGGGACCCTTCTTCCACCTTCTTAAATTCTAATTTCCAGGACCCAGTCTGGTGTTCATGGTCAGGCATCACATGCCATTCAAAAACAGCTCAAATCACCTCCATTGACCTCTCTCATCGCAACCTTTCAGGCACAATTTCACCGGAAATAAGGTATTTGACTACCTTAAACCATTTGAATCTAAGTGGGAATGACTTCAGCGGAAGTTTCCAAGCGGCAGTTTTTGAACTTTCTGAGCTGAGTGCTCTAGATATCAGCCACAACTCCTTCAATTCAAGTTTCCCACCTGGGATTTCGAAGCTCAAGTTCTTGAGACTTTTCAATGCTTTCAGCAACAACTTCGTTGGCCCTTTACCTCAAGAATTCATCAGACTCAGGTTTCTTGAGCAGCTCAACCTTGGTGGGAGCTACTTCAGCGACAGGATTCCTTCAGCCTACGGCAGTTTCCCAAGATTGAAGGTTCTTCATTTGGCTGGAAATGTATTGGAAGGTCCAATACCACCTCAGTTAGGCTTCTTATCAAAACTTGAACGCTTGGAAATTGGATACAACCAGTTTTCGGGAGGAGTACCAGAGGAATTCACTTCTTTGTCTAGTCTGAAATACTTAGATATCTCTTCTGCTAATCTTTCTGGCTCTGTGATTCCACGACTAGGAAACTTGACCATGCTGGAAACACTATTGCTGTTCAAGAATAGGTTCACAGGTGAAATCCCGTCAAGTATAGGCAATTTGAAAGCACTCACGGCTCTTGATTTGTCAGATAATGAGCTCACTGGGTCTATCCCAGAAGAAGTTGCATTGTTGAAGGAACTTAACATTTTGAGCTTAATGGACAACAAGCTGACGGGTGAAATACCTCAAGGGATTGGTGAACTTCCCTACCTCTATAACTTGCAACTATTCAACAATTCTCTTACTGGGATTCTCCCACCCATGCTTGGTTCAAATGGTTTACTCCAGAAACTAGATGTGTCAACCAATTCACTTTCTGGTCCTATCCCACCGAGTGTTTGCAATGGAAATAAGCTCGTCAAGCTCATCCTCTTCGGCAACAAATTCGATGGTGCAATTCCAGAATCACTCGTGAACTGTACTACACTAACAAGGGTTAGAATACATAACAACCAACTCAATGGTTCGATTCCATCAGGTTTCGGTCTCCTCCCAAACCTGACCTTCGTTGATATGAGCAACAACAACTTTGAAGGTCAAATTCCAGAAGATTTTGGCAATGCAGTTAAAATACAGTACTTGAACCTCTCAGGAAATTCTTTTGAAAGCCGATTACCCCGCAACATCTGGAACGCTTCCAATCTACAGATTTTCTCCGCAAGCTCATCAAAAATCATTGGCGAAATTCCAGATTTCATCGGGTGCCAGAACATCTACAAAATCGAGTTGCATGGAAATTCTCTGAATGGCAGCATCCCTTGGGACATCGGCCACTGCGAGAAGCTCATTCAATTGAATTTGAGCCACAATTCCCTCACAGGTATAATCCCTTGGGAAATCTCTGCTCTTCCATCCATCACGGACGTCGATCTCTCACACAACTTCCTCACCGGTACCATACCTTCCAATTTCAACAATTGCACAACCTTAGAAAACTTTAACGTCAGTTACAACCTCCTCACCGGACCAATTCCCTCGGCGGGATCAACCTTCCACCCATCATCATTCACAGGCAACGACGGCCTCTGCGGAGGCATTCTAGCAAAACCGTGCGCGGCGGACGCGGAAGCCCTCTCTGCAAGCAGTGACGTCGAGTTTCACAACAAACAGCAGCCCAAGAAAACCGCCGGCGCCATCGTGTGGATCATCGCGGCGGCCTTCGGAATCGGCCTTTTCGCCCTCGTCGCCGGCACACGTTGCTTCCGAGCAAACTACAGCGGAGGATTTGGCGGCAGCGGCGGAGACCACCGCGAGGTCGGGCCATGGACGCTGACGGCGTTCCAGCGTTTGAATTTCACGGCGGAGGAAGTGATAGAGTGCTTGTCGATGTCCAATAAGATCCTAGGGATGGGGTCCACAGGGACGGTGTATAAAGTAGAAATGCCAGGTGGCGAGATCATAGCAGTGAAAAAGCTGTGGGGAAAGCATAAGGAGAACAGCAACATAATCCGACGGCGGAGAGGGGTCCTAGCGGAGGTTGAGGTGTTGGGTAACGTGAGGCACAGGAACATAGTGAGATTGTTAGGGTGTTGCAGCAACAGGGAGTGCACGATGCTGCTCTACGAGTACATGCCCAATGGGAATTTAGATGATTTATTGCATGCGAAAAATAAATTAAATAATTGTAATAATCTGGGAGCTGATTGGCTGACGAGGTATAAGATAGCCTTGGGTGTGGCACAAGGGATTTGCTATCTTCACCATGACTGTGACCCAGTGATCGTACACCGCGATCTCAAACCGAGCAATATATTATTGGACGGTGAGATGGAGGCCAGAGTGGCAGACTTCGGGGTGGCTAAACTGATTCAGAGTGATGAATCTATGTCCGTCATTGCTGGATCCTACGGCTACATAGCTCCAGGTGTGGGACACTCTTCAAAACCCCTAAATTTACTGCGCTTTTTTAATAATTTATCTCATTAAGAAGGTTAAAAATTTTAATTTTGTGCAATTTTTTCATTTAAAAAAATTTGTATCATATTTTTTAAGAAAAATATTTATTGGATTGTAGAGTAAAAGTCTGGATAATTTAGCATTTATTGAAGTAACTTATTTTAAGTGATTATACGGATTTCAACATAAACATGCAAGGAGTGTTATAATGAAAAAGTGTTTTTTAACATAATTTTAACGGATTTTCAAACAACTTCGCATTGTCAACAAGAAATCTTTGTCTGTGTTCAAGATGAAGCAAGTTATAAAGAAAAGAATTCTTTATTTTTGAAAGATCCATACCTATCAATTTTACAGTTTTTGAAATTATGCTTTTTTAAACTGTATTGTAAACAAATAATTTTCTAATATTGAGATTAAGTATGAATAATATTTCTAGCGTACAGTGCTTTCTACAAGTGGCATGAAAAATTAGCTTTCAGTAAAAATTATTTACATATTTCATAAAAAATAATTAATCTACATAAATTGAAATTTTCACAAATATATTAAATATGAAAATTACATATATATTATAAATTATATGACATAAAATGTTGAAATCTTATGTGATTGCAATGTGAAAAAAAAAATTTATTTGAAGGATAAAATCTGGGGATGCCATAAACTTTTCTTTCGGTGCATATTCATTGCACTATGCGCATGGAGTGCCTTTTGACTCTTTTACTTTATGTTCTTTCACAATCTTGGATTTTTTTTAAGAAAATATATTTGTTTTTTTTAACCAAGATAGACAAGTATTTTAAAGGGACCCACAAAGAATATTGTCAATTCTCAAAACACTTCAAAGAATCATGACGATGTTGACTTTAGTCTTTAGTCCCATTATGTGATTAAAGTGGTAGACTCCAAAGAACAAAACTGCCTTGTCTTATCATTTGGATTGTTACCGTGTGTTTGAGAAAAGAAACGAGTTTACAGATTTTGAGAAGAATTTATGGATTTTGACATGGTTTTATCTTGGTTTGCGTATCCGTAGGGAAGAGTGATTAACTAAGGCTGTGTTTGGTTTTACAGAATATGCTTACACTTTGCAAGTCGACGAGAAGAGTGATATCTACAGCTACGGAGTGCTGCTTATGGAGATTCTGACCGGAAAACGGTCGGTGGATGCGGAGTTTGGTGATGGAAACAGCATAGTGGATTGGGTGCGATCAAAGATCAAAGCTCAAGGCTTTGATTCCATATTGGATAAGAATGTTGGGGCTGAGTGTAAGTCCGTGAAGGAAGAGATGATACAGATGCTCAGAATCGCGTTGCTCTGCACCTGTCGGAATCCGCCAGATCGACCTTCCATGAGGGATGTTGTGTTGATGCTGCAAGAGGCGACGCCAAAGAGAAAGGCGGTTGATAGCGCGACAGGCACACAACGTGTCGCTAACGATAATGCCCGTGGCGGCGATGGCGGCGGTAATAATATTCTCTTACCATGCCAAAGTTTCTCAGGAAAATTAACCTAGCTAGTGAGTTCATATGGTTGAAATGTCTTTTTTTTTTCCTAGTTTCAATATTGTGGGGGATTGGTATAGGAGAAAGTGATTTTCTTTTCTTTTTTTAATTTTCAATGGAATTTTCAAGGGGTTTTTAGTTTTCCTTTGTCCTTTGTTTTTCCTGTGTTATATATATATATATATATATATGTTTGTTACCTCAGGACTTGGGTTTCTTGAATCTTTATATGAAGATTGTGTTGCGCTTTAGATTAAGGCAATAATAGTAGGGCCCTGTCTTGATAAAATTTGTCTAACAAAATGAAAACAAAAAGGGAAATGAAAAACAGGAGAAAAGATATATATATATATATATATATAAACTCTCTAAGCTTTTCATTAGTTAAGCATTCCTCCACTCATTTAATTTTTCAAGGTAACGGACATAATTTTTTATAAAGCAATCAATCGTGTTATACTACATACAATCTTTAATATAAAACATATTTGAATAATTTGATGAAATCAAAAATCTAAATAAACTGCTTAATTATTACTTAAACTCTATGCAACGTTATATGTGTCATTAGGTTGTGTATCAACTTATTAGTCAAATAACTAGTTTAAGAAAATGATATATATAAGTATTTTTAAAGTAATTTATTTGATTTTTAAAATCTCTATAAATCAGTCAATTATGTCTCATATTAAGGATAATATGTAGTATAAAAAATGACACATTTCAATATTCGTTTAAAACCCGAGACCATGTAGTCAATGAAGCCACCCTTGTTATTAACTAGGACTAAGGTGGTGTAACAAAACCTAAATGTAGCAGCAACAAGCAAACACTTGATGAATAATATACAAGTATACAACTCCCAATACACTAAACTTTAGGACAAGTGAATAAAAAACTTAAGATTAGCCAAAAATCCCAAACTTTCCTTACTAGATTTTGTACCAGTTTGATTCAGCGGTAGAAGTTGCTTTCAAACACAATTTACCGTGTACGCGGCAAGTATGAGAGAAAAGTTTTACTCTAATTTACATGAACGTACTTCTCAAACTCTAATACAAACAAGTCTCTTAATGATTAAACATGACTGTATCAAAAGATGACCAAACAAAAAGTTAAAATTCTTTGGTAGTTTTAAATCATCAAAACCTTTAAAACCAAGTCTGAGATAAAATCACTTGAAAAACCTTCAAAATAGGTCCCTCTCTTGCTTGTTTGGGAAACCCCTGAAAAGAATTTAAAAAAACATTTTCACACAAGTTGACATAAAACTCATATCACACATTTATTTGAAAAATTTGTAAAAATCTCTTAAAATAAGTTAATATAAATATTCACTAAGTTTCACTTTATAATTCAATTTTTTTCATTAAAGTGGATTGTGTATTAACTAGTAAGGATTTGATAAGGTATAATTTATAACAAGTCATACTGTTTATAAATTATAATTAATATGTATTCCCTCGAGTTTAAAAGTTGAGTTGAAGCCAACTCTTTCAGGTAACAATAAAAAATTTAACTTGTAAAATAAACTTTACTTGCAAAGTATTTGAAAGAAAACTTAAGGGAAGCAGGGGATAGATACGTAGTGATCAAACCAAACCAAATTTACGATGCCCAATAATCTCCAAATTGATGATAGTCACACAACGTAAACAGAACAAAGAAGAAATTTCTATTCATATATATATATATATAAAGAAATATATAATTGATGAGGCTTAGGTTTTTAACAAAATGCAAAATTAAATTAAGATTCTTTTTTTTAATACATAAAAGTTTAGGTGGGTTCGGCACCGGTCCCCCACCAAGGCCAGGGCACGGCCTCAAGACTCTTTGAGCAATTACAAGGGACTTACGAGATTGCCTACCAAAGGAGTCCTTACAATGGTAGAGGGAATCAAACTCACCTCCTTGTGGGAGTTGAGCCCGTTCCTTACCATCTGTGCCAACTCTCATTAGCAATTAAATTAAGATTCTAACCAATGGGCGCTTGGTAGAGTTGGCAAGGACTACTACCAGCATTCCTCAGGGCGAGGGTTCGAATCCTGGGGAGTGACAATAGCGATAATTAACGCAATCTCAAAGAGGTTGTCCCATCGGTACCTCTCTACCACCGTAAGGTCTCCTCGCGGGGGTCCGGATTAGTCTGGGGCGGGTAATAAATCTAGGATACTCCAGGATACCGGATGGTTTATACCAAAAAAACATAAATTTAGATTCTAAACACAACAACAATAACATCTGTCTAGGCCCACACAACACACCTGAGAAAATTTCAGAAGCCCAAGGGCCCCAATAGTGGCGGTAGTAATGATGATCTATAGAAAGAAGAGCCAAAAATATATATTTTTTAAAAAAAATACAAACATATGAAAAAGCATATGCCGGTAGAAATTAAAACTGATTCGAGTAAGGTTACATGGAATTGTCGTTAGAAATTATTTTCTATTATAGGTATAGTAAAATGCAATACCCTTCATGATTAAATAAACTCACGAAACAAATAGCATGAGTTCTGTTGGAACATGGGCCATCTTTAATTGATTAGACCCAAAACTCATTTTGGGACGAGAGTGCAAATATATAAATATGTGGGAATAAGTTGTGATTTTTCCCATAAGTTTAAATTCAAAATACATTTTTACGTGGGTACAGTTACCGTGAGTTGGGAAGTTATAATATGGGGAAGTGGTTCTCCAAACAGATGAGACATAACGCACAGAGAATCTAAATTTCTCCCTTCCCTTCTTTGAAAAGAATTCTCCTTCTCTTCTTTCCTTGTGCATTTGCTGTGTCTTACTTTTAGTATATGTGGAAGCATCTACTCAATTAATCAATAGGTACGTCCGAAATCCTTCAAGTTCAAATCTCGCTATAAGTAACTCGTTAAATATTCTCTGAATTTAAAGATATGTTTTAACTCTGGTGAAACTTAAGATCTAATTCATCCAAGTCTTTCTTCTGCAAGACAATAAATGAGTACATAAATAACAAAAATATAAAACAATGAACTGAGAGTAGAGAGTGCTGGAAAGTCCAAGGGCAGTACTAGTACCGGTAAAACGGGCTCAGCTTGCGGGTTGAGCCCGCCAACCCGCGGGCTGAGGCGGGTTCGGGCCGCCATTTCAAAAAACGGGCTGGCTCGGCAACCCGCGGGCCAGCCCGTTTTTTTATTTTTAAAAATAAACCTTTTATATTTATTTGTAGGAAGAAGACAAGGTTTCAATAGTTTCAAATATTGTTTTAAACCTTATTATTTCATCTTAAATACATACTTATTTTTGAGATTGTTGATTATGTACTATGTTTTTGTATTTTAAAACATTATTGATTATATTTTTCAGAGATATATTGTATTTTTCTTCCGAAAAATCAAATGGGCTTGATAAATTTTATGTAAAAAAAATTTTATTTTTTTCAAATCAGAAAAATAAAAAAATTTAAATTAAAAAAGGAAAAAAAAGTGGCAGGATGACGCCCGGGCTAAAACGGGCTGACCCGTGGGCCGGCGGGCCGGCCCGTTTCCCAGCTCTAGGCAGTACATTTGAACCTCCTGTAGGCATTGCCATGTATAAGCCACGGATCAAGAGACATTCAATACAGTTTGAATGGCTTATGACAATTTAAAAAAAATTAAGATATATAGTCAATATCTTAAGCTCAAGACTTTTTGAGAATGAAACCCAAGAGTTACCGTTCAAGGCCTCCCAACAATATTAATAGGCTTGTTTGGATAGCTTGTTTGGATAGCCCGTTTGGGCATCTAAAAGTTATTCTTACGTTTACCGAGACAAAATTCCTCTAACATATTTACCTCGGAATCTGTGTCCGTTCTCCCAACGGACTTACCAAACAAGCCCATTATTATGCATAGTAGTATTGTTTTGGCCAATGAGAGTTGGCACAGATGGTAAGGAACGGGCTCAACTCCCATAAGGTGGTGAGTTTGATTCCCTCTACCGTTGTGAGGGCTCCTTTGGTAGGCGATCTCGTAAGTCCCTTGTAAATGCTCAAAGAGCCCTGAGGCCGTGCTCTGGCCTTGGTGGGGGACCGATCCCGAACCCACCTAAACTTTTATGTATATAAAAAAAAGTATTGTTTTGCATGAAAAAGTTATATCTGGGCCAACATGTGGGTGACATCTTCAAGACATTGATTTCCCCCCATAGAATTTAACGACCATGCAAAAGAGATCACACATGAATAAAGAGAGTAGATATATACATAATATTTTCAAATTATACCATAAGCCAACAAGGGTGGGGATTAATGGAAAAGGGTTATTCTAACTTAACGTGACGAATTAAAATTTGAATGCATATTCGGAGTTGTATTTTACATTTAGTATCACACAGTACATCGAACATAATTTTCTCCAAAAGAAATATACATATGCTTAAAAAATAAATAAACAATTATCCATGCCAAAGCTTGTGTTGTTGTGGTTTCTCAAATGCTTTGCACAGCTTGCTTTAATGATGGACACTGAAGGTTGTCACTGGCTTACATTGGCAGCTAATGTTAAATGGTTTCAAGTAAATTAGATTACTATTAAATCAAACACTAATAACCCTAGTGTGATAAAATAACCAGTATCACGTGTAGCTTGGATTCTCAGCTGTACTATCATGCCATGCCCCAAAAGTTACAGGTATAAAACTAATAAACAAAAAAGAATCATTGTAAAAATCTCTGCCTACCATGATAGTTGAAAGAATGTGCAAGGGACCTCTTATTTGTTTCTGAAACCTTTGGATTCAAGGTTTCAGAGAAACAAAATTGCTTACAGATGTCTGGCTGTTAAAAACTAAATATTGCACAGTTCAAAGCTTCCCTGGCTTAATAACCATGAGAATCAACAAACTCTAATTCCCTAGATGTCAGCAAGTTCACTGATCACCTGTTCACCAAGTAAAAATTCTCATCAGGAATCTATACTTCAAGCAAATCCAAAAAACCAGAATAATTCTGAAGACGTTTGGCATAAAAAAACTCTTTCCAAACAATAAAGTTACTAACAGTAATTTAATGTTGCATTTTATTAAACTATATCAGGTTTAAGTCAACACAATTTTTTTTCTAGCGTCTTGAAGAACCATCATTAAAACAGGTGAAATACAAGAAATTTACTAAACATTTAAGGTCTTAACATAAGTATATACAGGCAGGGATCTTAGCAGAATAATAATCAGTGTTTCACTTGTGGTTCTGCATGAGTGCATGCTGATAATCAGAAGCCCTTAATCAAATACCAAAAGATAAAATAACAGCCGCAAACCCATGACTGTTCTATTAGAAACATTAGAAAAGTAGCCAGAACGAAGAACATACCTAATCAACAAGTTGGAGTATTGAATTGACCCGGAAGAAGAGCAAAGAAACACGAGAAGTATGGGGAAATAATTAATCAGGCCCCGGAAATTTTCCATCTACATTCGATTTCTTTCCCAAAATTGACAACCCACAATGACATTAACATTAGCCAAAAGTTTTATCTAAATTTATAAAATAAATAAGCTCATCCATGATCTGCCGTAGGGTTGAATCATGAAATCACCAGTGAGATCCTTTGGCCTCTGTTATATGAGTAATTAGGATTAAGGGACAAGTTATTAGCCACAAATCATTTACCAGTGAGATCCTTTGGGCTCTGTTATATGAGTAATTAGGACTAAGAGACAAGTTATTAGCCACAAATCATTTTTGTTGTTTCTCTTCTTTTTTGTTAATAAAGCTACGGTCAACTTTTTCTGTTTGTTTTTCTTTTGTGGAGTTGGGGGGGGTATCTTAATTGATATGCAGTTAGTGATGTTGCGAACTAAAATTAAGAGTTTTGGATTGACTTCAGCACTGTGGTACTAGATGCCCATGGGAGGAGCCATGGCGGAGACCATAAAAGGGACAAGTTGAGAAAAGTATACTGAAGATTTTTAGGAGAGATGTAATTTGAATGTCATTGCCAAGGCTCGTAACTTCGACAATGTCAAGGGAGCCAAGAACGTGGTCTATACATATACTTTTCCCTCTTTTAATTTACTTTTATTTATAAGAAACTAAAGATTATAAATAGAATCTAAGTTAAATTATTAATTATCAAGAGCCATAGAGTTTATAACGGTGGGAAGACATTTTATTGCCCTGGTGGCAGAACTGATCAGTCAGCAGTTTTTGAAGGACGCTAACTATAGGGCCAATAGTGCTACAGACCTAGCTAGAAGAAAATGAACCCAAGGTAATGCAAAAGACCTAGGTTTCCCAGTTTGGGATTCATAGTTTCCTACTTTATTAACTTCATCTTTTCGCTTCATAACACAATGAGGTGCATATGGCACTCGCTTAGAAAAAAGATTCACTGCCCCAGGGGAGTGTTGGATGCAGCGCCTCTCATGGCATGAGAAGCGCTAAACCTTTGATAGCTTTTTGCTTCATTGCCTTCAGTGCTAACTGCTAAGTGAGACAATCGGCTTCGTTTATTGGAAGCCTAATAACACAAACTACAAAGAAACATAAAAAGCTCCTTATGGAACTGTAATAATTTACCTTGTTCATGATCACAGCCCCATCTGGATTCTCAAGTTTCATCCCAGGTTTTGCAGCGATGTTCATCCCAGGTTTCTCTCAGTTCAAATGGTTGAGCTGAACCCAATCGTGCATATTAGGTGGCGAATTTTGGATTTAGTAGCATATAACTGGGTTTGAATTCTGTTATCTTGAATTTCAACGGTCTGATAAATGCAAGGAATTTGAATTACCACATATATAACATTCTTTATTCTGAAGCGTTTGTGTGGGATGGCTGCAAGGGGTGCAATCCGGCCATTTTTGGTCTTTGTCTTAGCATAGAGACTAGATATGTGAATACTTGACAGGGAAGAAAAATTATAGATGTGAGGATCAGAAAATTTAAATGGGGAAAGACTACAATTAAATCATTTTAACTGTACTTGACAGTGGAAACAGTTCTGGTGTTGATTATTTTCACAACTGAACTATTTTGGTCCTCAGAATTACGGTTTTCCTTCACCTCCAACAAATATAATCTCTTTTAAAAAAGGGGCGTTTTGGCTACACCACAATCCTTGAAGTCAAAATATCAGCTGCAAGGGATCCGTGTGTACCACACAGGGATAAGTGGATGCACATGAGCTTGTCATGTTTCATGGTCTTCCAAGAACAACAGCAAGGGACAATAAATAAAAGAAATTACCTTCGCATAGTTCTCAAAAGTTTTAAGTGAATACATCTGGAAACTGTAAGAAATGATGCATGGACCACAAAAGGGTACCTTTAACGTAATATTAGCTCCAATCCAAACCACATATCACCTCTTACTGTCAGACTATCCAACCCAACAATGCTGGGAATGGATTTAAACCGACTTTGGAAGTCTTCAACCTGAGAAAAAAAGGCAAGTTATGCAATTCCTAGCAAAAGCAGTAAATAGGTTATGACAAGACAGAGAGATTAATGGATCCTGACCTTTTCAAATTCAGGTCCCAAGTGAATTTCAGGATCTACAGGATCAGCTCTGTTTGGATTACTAACGAGTTAAAAACCTTCTTTGGAAGTGTATAGATCTGACTGCAAGAATATGGAAGTGGTGAGAGAAAGTCTGCCAAAGGCTCAACATATTGCATTGCTGTAACAGGAAGTATACAAATAGATGAAGCCAATGTAACCTGTATAAGGAGCAAATCTGATGTTCTATCTAATGGAAGATAACGAGATTCAGGTACACTGATGACACCAGTTACACGATCAAAGAACTATCATACAAATAGAAGAGATAACAATGTCATACGATAGATATATAGATAAATTATTTTTGAAATTGTTTTTAATTCAATTTAACTTGACAGTCATAATTTCTCAATTAATTAAAATTTATTCAATCTCATAAATAACGACCGCTTGTTTAAATTTAAAACATGACTAATTTATAGATTAGTTTAAAGATTTTGGTCAAAATTATTTTTTATGTGCAAGAATTTTGACAAAGATAAAAATTATTTTGTGTTTGATTATAGTTATAAACATTTGCTTTTAATAGTTTTTCATATTTTGTGGTATTATCTCCCTCCTTTCTGCCGTTTTCTCCAAGTTTGGGCCCATGAAATAGCCATATTCTCTTATTGACCCATGCTTAGTGATGAGTTTTCTTTTTTTTTAGACTCAATGACATGTTGGGCCTTTTTTAGGCTCAATGACATTTGGGCCTTTATTTATTTTTTTAGGGCACATTTTCCTCTCTTTAACAAAGTGGCCCCACTTTTTAGTACAATTACCTCTAACTTTTAATAAATGTATTTATTGAAATTAAAGCAATACATTTAGCACAGATGTTAGAAAGAGGCATATTTTGAAAATTCGTTAGAAGAGTGATTTTACGCAAATTGAGGTAAATATATAAGATGAGTTTTGTCTCGATTTGTATGCAACTTGATTTCAACATATTTCCTAAACAAGCATACAGTCACAACATGAACAATGTAATTTCAAATCCATGATGATGAGAAAGGTGCCTACGTTCAATTCTCAAAAGTGTTTTGAATACAAATGCCTCCATTTGGAATATGTGTGCTTAGTCAAAAAAATACCGTTAAATTTTAACATAAGAGTCAATTGACTTATTGTGAGGATGTTGAGAAATTTAGATACATTACTTTAAACTTTAAAATATCTATATTTACCATTTTTTAATGATACATAAAACTCAATACTTTAAAGTAACACATTTAACTTCTTTAATCTTACTTACAAAGTTAATTAACTGTTATATGAAGAACATAACCTTACACTTGCCCATGTAAATGAAAGCTCAATTTTAAGCTTCAAGGCAAGAGATCAAGCTTCAATATTATCTAAAATATTTATCTCTAAAACATGATTAATTCACTATTTATTTCAAACATCTTTACTCGAAAAAATAAACAAAAAAAATCACACTAAGAATATGAAGAACAACACTCAAATTAAATAGCTCTCATTCACTTGATGAGGCATAATATATTATAAATTAAAGTGATGGAGCATCTCAACAAGTTTTCTCTTCCTTATCTTTTGTAATAATCAATTTGAAGTTAAAGTTGTTTGTATTTTTGTTCTATTTTTAGTGTGCAATGGCCTATTTCTTGTGCCACACTCAACCTTCTGCTCATTTTTAGAAAGTGTCAAAATACCATTAATGTGTATTGGAGCTCTCTTAAATCTCACTCTCACAGCCATTTTTTAATTTGAAAAAAATTAGAGTTAATACAAATTTCAGTTCATCAAGTTTCATTCGGTTCAAAATATTGATTTCTGTAATTTAATGAAAATATAAAATATGTTATCCCTCGATGGATAAAAAAACGTAAGGTTCAAAATATGAGGGGCCAAAATTAAAATTAAGATATGAGATATCAAATATTGTATACATCCCAAAAAATTAATTAGTAAGACCTTGTGTTTATCTTATTTTTGAGTTAAGTCTATGTGTTTTTTATTTTGTTTATATTGGATTCTTATAATTTGACAAGTTCTGAGCATTACTCCGTGGGTGTAAAAGCCGTTAATTTAATTTTACTGAAAATTTCTTCATTTCGTTTAATGTTATTCTAACACTGCCGGGCATTTCTATAAATAAAATTTCATAAAGGCTATAAATTAAATTTATCGAATCAAACAATAAGTGCTCAATTTTTAAAAAAAAATAAACTACATGAACCTCATTTAACATTGAGGTAAATTATGAGGGCTTCGAAATTAATTTTCTCTTTAATTTTCTCAATTTTAAATATTATATCCTCTTCCAATTATAATATGAAATATATAATCATGCATACACTTGCCAATTTTGAAAACCACAATCGTATGTGAAGTACATCTCCTATGTTCAAATTGATTTATTGTTAATGCGATAGTTTTATTGGTAAATATTATATGAATTACATCTCCTACGTTCATTTTTTCTAATTGTAAGTGCATTAATCATATATTAGATTTTTGCAAAGTTCATAACATGATTCATGTTAATCTATTTGTTTCCTGAATTCACTTTGTAAAATCAACGTACCGTACCTTGCTTTAGATTATCCTCTGTAGATTGAGCAAGTGGAGAAAGAAATTTTGAGAATGTTTTATTTGATCCTACCACTCTTCTTATCCTATTTATAGGATAGAAACAAAATGTTTTATTAAATCCCGTTACTCCTCTAATCCTATTTATAGGATAGAAAAAGAATGTTTTATTTGATACTATTTACAAGATGTCTTATTAAATTTTTTATATGAATGCACAAATTTTCATTTTCATTTATTATATGTTAACTTTGTTTTAATGTATTATAGTGTATATTAAATAGAGACAAAGTTGAAAAATCGTTAAATTCTAAGTTAGAGTTAAAGCAGTTTAACATTTTTATTGATTTATTTAAAACATGCTATAAGTGACTTATATAAATAGGATTAAAAAAATACGTGATAGTTAAAAAAGAATCTAAATTCGTATTTCATATGTTGTTTGCTTCTCTATTCTATATTAGGTTATATATTCTCTACTTTTGAATTGTTAAAATTTGACATATTTTTAATTGTTAAAAAAATAATTTGAATTATAACTTAATAAGTAATCATTAACATTACATTAAATAGAGTGTTATGCACCTCCTTTCACTAAACACCAATGACAAAACTGAAACATACACTCATGTATCTTTTCAGTGGAGATAGTTATGTTTGAGGAATTGTGGGGTACTAAATGTATGCAACTCTTTCAATGGAAATTTGAACTTTTGATCGCCACATTGCATGGACTAACATTCCACCAGACTCAACTCTGTTGGTATCGATTTTTATATTGGGTCTATTTGTATTAGCATTTGAGAAGTATGTTCACGCAAGTTGAGATAAAACTCTTCTCGCATACTTATCTTGTAGACTGTAAATCATATTAAAAAATAGCTTCACCTCTGATCCAAAAGGCATTTAGTTAATTTGCAAGTATACCATACTTTCTAGACTTTTAAGTTGCAATAATATAATTTGACCAAGTTGGGGCCTTACAGCCCAATTAACACCAATCACATCTCTAGAAAATTTCTGTAAATTTGTGAGCTTGAATCCTATGTGGAGGGTATAATAGATTAATAGGTGTGTGAATTAATTACGATAAAATAATAATTTGGCCAGAAATGTTGCAAAAGTGTAATTAATTATAAATTTTCAATATATATAATTATTATGATGAGAAGAAATAATTATATACTCTCAGAATATCATGTCATTCATGTTCTTTTTAATGAAAATATTCACAAATATCCTTTTTTTTGCGGAAATCATATTATATAAATTTTTATTGATTATTTTTTCTTCATAATCCATCAGAATAGATATTTGTTGGAGTTATAAGAAAGACAACAGGAATATTTCACTGAAGAGAGTATGAATGATGTAACACTCATGAGAGTATGAAATATTTCTCTTATTGTAACGTAGCATAATCCATAGTAATAAAAACATTAGACATGTCTTATATATTTTCAAGATTCAATGTAAATGTATTGAAAAATGTGTCTAATCGATCTAGTATATTTATTATATGATTTTGGATTCTCTATGAAATCAAGAAATGAATGCACTTGATGCAGATATTAAATTCCAATCCATCCATTTTTTCCCTCATACATTGAACTCCAATTTACACTTTCTCATCACTAAATATTAAAACTCAACTGGTCAAACCATTGAACCGACGTGTCAATTTTCTGACTGATTCAATCAAAAGTTTTAATTGAGTTAATCGGGTTGAATTTTATTTTTTTTTCCTCGATCCTTTCATTAAGCCTGAAACTATACCATTTGAATGAAAAAAATCTGTCAGATTTATACTTTAACCATTTTCATTTGTTTGAATATGTGAGTAAGCTTCGATTTAATTACTCGTGTATCAATATGTTTTTGTTTAAATATTACTCTTTTTCAAATCATATATGAATATTTTTATGCATTTTAATCAAACTATATTATTTTAATGATTATTGGATTGAATTTGATTCAACCGCAATTATACTACTAACCATTATTAAATCACGGATAAACCAGTTTAATGATCCGCCTAATTTTCATTAGCATCCTACTATTTTTGCTACGGTGGGGCGCGCGCGCATATATATATATATATATCATTCTATTGAAGATACTTGGAGAATTGCATTTAGATCACATGGTAGCGAATTAATTTTTCTAAGGTCCCAATAGATTGTCAATAACAAGTCGATTAGCACCATTGACAAGTGAAGCAGCTATCGTTAACAATCTCTTGGAATCTTAGCGTAATTAATTCGTAGTACGAGACTTTAAAGTAATTCTCCTAAGATACTTTGATTTGCTAGGTATATGTTGGAGATACTGTCAAATGCTAAATATGACACTTTCTCTACCGAGAATTTGAACATTCATTTGAAGCTAGCCCCTTATATTAGACCTAACTTGGATCAATATCTTATTTTTCACCTCTGCACCTCGTAAACAGAAGTCTGGATTTCTTTCTTTGGTCAAAACCAAATCTGGTTTTCGACATTTCCAGAAACTTTTTAGGGTTAAAAAGGTGGCAAAAATAGCACATCCTAAGAGGCAATTCCTGGTTGTCCTTTTATAGCCACCTTTTCCTTTTTCCTTTTTTGGTTTCAAACCCAACATGGTTTCTACTACTTTTCCATCAAAATATGGCAAACAAACCAAAAAAAAAAAAAAGCAGTTTCTGAGGAAGGTCCTTCATTATTGCGTTTACAGGAGGATCTCTTGCTGGATGAAGGAGCAGTAAAAGTATTCAAGTTTTTATGAAGAGAAAATCCAGACTGTCAAAAAATTAAAATTTTATTTACTTTTTATTTTTTAAGAAATTACTTTGTTATTATAAGATTATTTATCTTCTTTTTATCTATAAGTTGAGGTGCTGCATAGACAAACTTTGGCCATGGAAGCATTGATCTATTGGATTCTTGAAACCCATGACATTAATTTCATCAAGTAACATTGTTACGAAAGGTTTAAAATGAAGTAATGTTAGCCATTCAGTTAAAAATTAACACCAACATTTAAAAAATTATCATTTATTATTAATATTTTTAATGTTAAGGGAGGATATTACTCCATTTTAACACTTTTGGAATAAATTTGCATGAAAATCCTTTTATTAAATCAAAAGTTGTGGGACTAGCTAGAGAGTGAATTTGCTTTCTTCCTAAATGACCTATTTTGAACTAAATGCATAGCTAAGGAACATTGGATGTGATTTATGAGGATAACTGAGAAGACATATGTATGTATTCTTAAACGGAAAATTATATTAAGTATATGACATAACATATAAAATAATTTGTTGATTAAATCACATATATACATGTATATATCCACATAAGTATCATTATAGCGCTTGTTGTCAATCAAAAGTCAAATTAATGAAAGGGTTTGATTTATGTGAAATTAAGTCGTTGTTGGCGTATGCTTTTTACAAATTTAATCAACTGTAAATTGCATTATTCGTGACTTTTGAATATTATCACTACAAAATATTGGTTTAGTGAAGACAATTTAATTATCATTTTGTAAAATGAATTGTCACTAATGGATTAGGGACAGAATTTTAAAACGACAGAAACTTAGTTGCTAATTTTTTTGTTTTTATTGTTATAGCTTTTTTTAAATTTTAAATTCTATATAAATAAGTCATTTATATTTATATTTATATTTATTTAAAATTCATAAATTAATTGATTTTGTATATATGGTAAAATATTGTACTCATATATGAATCACATCAGTTGCTATATCAAGTTTTTATCATGATTGGAAATGGCATTTTTTATATCCTATTGAAATTTCTTGCAATAATTAATAATCGTAACATTATGATAATTAACTGCAATTCAGAATTGTCATGATATCATTAAGAAGACATAAAAGAATATCACCAAATCTCTTAAATGATTACATAAAACTAAGGAGTTGTCAAAGTAATAAAGTTTCTTGACAAATATTTAGTTGATACATCCAGCACAGACAATTAACTAAACTTCACGATTAAAACAATAGGACACCATGGATATAAACTTAACATAGACTAGAATGGAGATTCAGAGTGTTCTGCATCGCTACTGGAATGCGACTATAAAGTGGTGTCATAGGGAAGCGAATCAAGTGGCAGATGCTGTAGTCAAAGCAGAGTTGGATGCGATGACCGGTATCATTTTCTTTGGAGATCCCCCAAAGTTTTTGGTGTCGATGTTAGATAGGGATATGCTCAAGTTCTCATGCTGTCTTTTGTATCAAAAAAAAGGAAAATATCATTCATACTTCCTCAATTATTAAAAACAAATAAAATTAAACCACATATCGATACTCAATGATCTTGGTTATTCTCCTCAATAATGTCTTCCATTGGAGCAGGAGAGTTGAGATCTATGCCATTGGCCGCAATAATGTCTTCCATTGGAGCAGGAGAGTTGAGATCTATGCCATTGGGACGGTGTATCTTCTTGTGCCTTCCAAGTCCCTGGCTAGACCCAAACACTTTGGAGCAGTGGAGACACTTCAGCACTTTTCTTGGATCTTCAAGAACATCATCATTGTTTCGTCTATTATCATCACTCCCATTTCCTTCATCAAATTCACCATCTGCCTCTAATTGATCATTCTTGATGAACTTCTTGTGGCTTGCTTTGTGCCCATCGAGTGCATGGTGAGATCCAAAAACTTTCCTGTACATCTCGCACTGGAACCTTCTGCCATGAGAGTGAACCTCCTGCTCATTTGCGTCCTTATTCACTTTTTGTTTCTTATTGATCATCAATTCTTTGCCTTCAGGCCATTTATCCTTGGAAAGCATCATGAGAGTCAAAGCAGCATTTATATCCGGAAAGCAAGAATCAAAGATCGAACCTTTTTGTTTTGGACTGTCTTCATTAACTTTTGTCTTCAACGGAAACATGAATTCTTTTGTTGCATCATCGATTTTACGGCGACGCTTAGATCTCTTTCCAGTCATGTAAGATTGATCTGATTCGCCTCCCAGCTGGTCATCGATGGCGTTTGAAACTCTTTCTGGGGAGTCTTGATTCATGGAGTGAAACTTCCGTTCAGCAGGAACTTTCATCATTCGATGAATCTTTGGTGAAGAGAAGGATATTGACTGCTGCTGGGTTGAGGATGAACAGGCATCAATATCATCTTTGGATGTTTCTGAAGGCACATGATCTACAGTTTGAGTTATTGAAGCAGGCTTGGGAGGGATGGGAAGTTTGATAAGGTGAGACTTCATATGCCCTCCTATGGCTTTTCCGCTAGCGAAGCACCTTTTGCAGATCATACAGATCTTGCTACCATTGTTGCTCTCATTTTTCTTCACCATGATCGTTTCTTGTTAGAGAGGAAGAAGAAACCTAAAACGCCGAAAACTTTCTCTCTCCTCTACTGGCTTTCTCTCTCTTGATTGTCTTGTTGAGAATTCTATGTGCTGCAAGAAGAGCCCGGTGGGGCTCTTAATAAAAAAGCACAAGGTGACAAGCCTTCCTTAAGCGAAAAGAACAAAAACCAGAAGGTGTAGAATGACTCTGGCCATTGCATTTCGATCATCAACGTAAATGAGTACACTGCTTACATTCTGAAACGTCGCGAGCAATTTTGTTTGAGGAAATTCACTATTAATTTCTTAAAGAATCAGATTGTGCGCATTTACTTATCAAGTCATTTATTTTCATTTCTTAAATGCATGACAGCAATATGAAACATACAATGCACTAAAGTATAAAGTATATATTTAATTCTTTAAATTTACATTAAATTTTAATAAAGTCTCTTATGTTTAAAAAGTATACTTTAACTTCTTTTATACTTAACTTTTAGAAAATGCTGATGCATTGAATTTAATCGGTGATTCATTTACAATTAAATGAAAATAAAACATGATTAAATTTTAAAGAATAAAAAGTTATTATATTACATAATTTAAATCTAAACATATTTTATTAATATTTAATTACAAAATCATCGTTTAAATTTATCGAGTAAGTATATTTAATTAAAAAAAGTAACAACATCTAGATAAAAAGATTAAAAATTTACTTTTAAAATTTAAAGGATTAAAACTGAACTTGACGTAAACTTCAATAACCAACATATGTAATGAACGGACATAATGGTTTACTGCTAAGCATTTTACGCAGCTTTACTCAACCCACTTACCACACAAACAAAATCTTGAGCGTTGGTAAGGTTTTAATCTCAAACATTTATTTATATTTATTTTTATTCATTAAATTTTAATTATATCATATTCTTTAGCGTCTCTTTCTTTTATTCCCAGTCCTTCGGTAACCTGAACATCGACGCTCTCTTGCATATGCAAACATTGTTGATCAAAAACCATTGTCTTCTTCCTTGAAATGTCAAGGAAGATATATTATCGACATCTCAATAGATTTGATGTCCAGCACCCGAATGTCGATAATATATTTGATGTCTCGCCTGAACATCGACGCTCTCCTTGCAGATCCACAAGAAAAATAAGCCCAAGTGGGTGTTGATGATAAGCTAGGGATCGAGGCGGACGCCTTGCTTCTGATAGTGCCGTCTGTGATGCTCGACGACACCTCTCGCTTTGGACTGAACCACCCCGCTGTGTATCAAAGACCATCGTCTTCTTCCTTGAACCACCAGGCACATCAGACCATTAATCGAGACCCACTATGAAGCAGACATTCCCTTCTGAAATCAGGACCATATATAATCTTCTTCCACCCCTTCCATTTTTTCTCCTTCGTTGTTGCAGATCCAAAATCAACACCACATCTAGGAAGAAAAGTTGATAAACGGTTCAAATTACATTTTGTCATACGCTCTTGGCTACTAGGTTGAGCTAAGCAAAATGCTTAGCACTGTAACCAGTTCCATAATGAATGAATAGTAAGAATCTAGCATGACTGTTTTTTTTTTTTTGGGAATTTTAGTAATATCCTTGTCAGCTTGTAGTTATCTTGATAAATCCGTTCGAATTCAGATAAGCAAAAACAAGATTAGGTGTAACTTTACCTCCTCGGTTTCTAACAACGTGCAATGACCATCTTTAAGTATATTAAGGCTTAATGTTTCTCACACTCATATCTTCATTTCCACTTTCCATCGGGCAGCGATTATAATAGCAATTTACATTTTCTTTTGTCTTGGCCTTATCCTCTTCAAATTCTCTTCTTCATTCATCAACACTACTGCAACAATCAAAATCTCTCATTTGCCTCAGAAGAGCCTAACTATCTTGCTGTTAGGTCCTGTTGCCAATGAAACCAGTCTTAAAAGACCATACCATATCTTTCAGCTTAAGGATGTGACCCACCATCAAAAGTAAGCACTAAAACATATCACAATATAGCAACACAAATGGAAGGGCATGTATGAATTTTGTATATTGCCACTGGTATGTAATACAATACAGATCATATAATCTTAGAATATGATATCAGATTGTAACAATAGTTCTTATACCAGATGGTCAACCCAAACCATTATATACAAATAAGGCTAATACTATGGTATATATTAGAAAACAGGAAAAATGATATAAAGTCTGCCGTTCTAGAAAATATTTCAATCCACTTCTTAAAATACTAACCATCATGATAGATTAGAGTTCAACTCATTTTTTCAAATCACCACAATATAAAAAAAAGTGCTTGTTTGAAAAATACGGTAGAGAAGTACTTTTACGCAAGTCGAGGTAAATATGTGGAGAGATTGTCTTGTTTTACAGAAAAACACTGTTGAACGTGCGTTTGGCTTTTCAAAAAGCTCTGCCAAACAAGTCCAAAACCTGCTTCACAAGAAAAGTTAACCATGCATGATAGAAAGGGATAAAGCTTACTTCAAAATGCACCTATCATGGTTAAAAGAATTAAACTCAATCTCATCAACCTATCCGTAATAGAAAAGAAAGAAATATGCAAAGCTATATTATGAATATTAAATCTTTATTAATATCAATAGCATGAAATGTCAAATCAATTATTGCAAATAACATTGAGGCCTTGGGCACACGCAGCCTAGATGATCACAATAGCATGATTGTGAGAACTTGAGTAGGATTTTCCCTTAAATTTTTTATTTAATGAATTATGAATTTTTTTAAAAAAATAAAATCATACTCCCCCACCTTAAGATTTTGACTCTGTCATTCCAATTAATATATTGGCGAATGATCTAGACATCCGAGTTGGCTTGGCTAGAACATTGATGGAACGAAGCCACAATTAGGCTCAAACCAAATCAAATTGTGTTATTCTAAACTCTAATAAAAGAATGACCCTTAATCACATAAATATTT
>JANTPZ010000425.1:0-13931 GCA_025593235.1 Vachellia pachyceras | reverse complement strand
GATATACTCTATTCAGTACTGTAACAATTCAAAGATTAATTCGCCGTCCATCCTCAAGTCAAAGAAGTTCTCCTCAATTTGATTCTTTCAGTTTACTTTGTTTGAAGAAAATTGAATATACCGACCAAACTAATCATGGTTTTGATTCACTGCATTATTGTACAATGTAATAAAATTTTTGTGAATTCTAATAAGGATAAAATGATAACTTCTTCTCAAATATCCTCTCACCGCTTACTTTTATGAACTCAAGTGGGTTTTTCCTGCATTTTTATTCATAGAATGCGATCTTATTAATACTTATCATGAGAGTCTATCTACATCCTTTGTTCGTTGTGCCTCCATAATATATTTAATCATGCACTTGTTCGAACACATAGAATTTTGCAGCAGAAAAATATGATTTTTGTGTTCTTTTTACCATTTTCATATAACATGGCTTGTCACGTTATTATCCTTAAAAGGACTATGTATAACAACTGAATATAAGTTCATTGGAGAAGTAACTAGCCAATGCCCATTAAGTTTAATTTCGCACTATATCATGTCGTTAGGAGTTAGAACCGAACCTTCTATTAAATAATTGAGGTGGTATATGGTTCGTAAGGGTTATCTTATCCTGGTAACCCATCATGTTCGATTCATTTAATTATTTGAGAAAAGAATCAGTAAAGCAAGAAAAAACAACAAGAAGAATACAGATGCCCTGCAATTAAAAGCTTTATATATATATATATATGGATGATCATATTATTGTAAAGGAAAAATAAAAGTGTTTTTTGTCTAGAGACGCAAAGGTGAGAATTGAGAGCAGCGAAGTTGGTGGATCTGTGAGTGTGTGGTTTGAGAGCAGGTTTTGCGTATGGGATGGGGGGGGTTCGTTTCAGAATCATTGATGGCTTGAAAAGTAATTAAAGAGGAAGGTGGCGCATCACTCTCTGATTGTCTCCGGCCGGTGGAATCTCGTGGAAGTTTCCTCTACAAGAATTTATTGGGGGGCACATATATATATATATATGCAACGTCCAGGTATGGCAGAAATAAGGTGAGGGCATGGCGATACTGGTTACACTAGGCTCCAATCAGAACGGAAAAATAGGGGCTGGCGGCGGAGACGCCGTTGAAGGAGTGGTTGGTCAACCAAGGACCTGAATAATCAGCTTGACGTAGGAGATCGAGCATCCATGGAAATAAAAAAAAAATGTTAGGGAGAAGATGACAAACCGCCCTGACGTAAGTTTAAGTATAATCCCAAAGAGGCCCAGTATAATTGAAACATGCTTTGTCACCATTTGAAACGTGAAATCATTTTGTAATGCAATTATTTAAATTAACTATCAAATTACTGAAATCACAATGAAATACGCTGAAGTAAAATATTAAATTATTAAATACTGCAACTAATATCCCATTCAAAAAAAAAAGTAACCAATATTTTTATGAGAAAAAAATAAATAGATCAATATAAAATGTACGGATGGCCACAGCCGTCAGCAATTTGGCGGGCTGACGCGCGCTGAAATGTACGGACATGCAAAATCCAGCTGCTCGAGTCATCATGCTACCGAATGCAAACACCAAGATCAATATAAAATGATTTACAAATCCACGTATGAACAATAGAAGAGCAAGAATTAAACAACAGCTCAGAAGAATCTTACAAAACCTGATGATGGTTTGCAACTCTAGCTAGATCTGAACAAGAGACTGACGGAGCTTCTCAAGAAGAGAGTGATCGACGAAACTTTGAGGACTCTGAAGAGAACGATGGAGCTTCGTTCCTCGATTCTTCTTCGGTTCAGCTGCTTCACTACCATGAGCACCCAGAGAACGACTGAGAACAAAGATCGACGATGGATGATGGAGAGTGAATGAGATAGCCGTCGTCGAAGTTCGAGTTTTGAGAGAACTCCGCTCACCGGAAGGCAACAGGTTTAGGATTAGGAAAAAGGAGATTATTAATATTTTGAATATTTAAATTAATATCAAAGCCTCGCATTTATATATTAAAAATGAGGAGATTTTTCAGCTGCGTCAGGCTTAAAAAACGCCTCCACAATTCAATTGCAACTTGCAAGAGCATATCGCTTCGTTCAGCCTGTTGGAAATAACAGGGAGAATGGAGATACGGCGTGGGACCATGCCTGACCTTTTATGGATATACATGGACGGGCTGAAACTCGTGGAGAAGAAATTGCTGACATCACCATCTCTCTAACTTGCATTATAAGTTACGTTAATTTGCAGCTGGCTTTCATTGAGAGTCTGAAAGTGAAAACCTCTTCCTCCGGCCCTACCTGAGAAATCGGAGATCTAATCTTCCCAAATCTATCTTTCTAAGCTTTGAATCCACAATCTTCGATCAACCTTTCTCCTTGCTGTTTCTTTCTATAAGTTGCAATCATACGCCAAGCTTTGGTTTCGCTCTGGTTCTAGTCTTCAACTTTCTCCTCCATAAGTTGATAGGAACCCTTTAAGAGTCACAGACAGGTCAGCTCTTTCTTTCTTTCCGTCCTCCGTCTCTTATAGGTTCTTTCTATGCATCTAAAAGAGCAGGGAAACTGTGATATTCAGGCTTCCTTCATCGTTTTTATATAACATTGAAAATAAATAATCAAAGAAATAAAATAAAGATAAAATTATAATTCACGTCTGAGTTAAAAGTATTGATCATCCATCATTGTAAATTTTGAACGAATTGCAACCTATATTTATTTTTAAATTCATTTACATTCTCATCCGATCAAAGAAAAATTTCAAGTCATAATTTTTGTTCTTGCAATTTCACTCAATTGTAAATTTGATTGTTATAATTATATCATATTATTATTTTAAATTCCGTCCTTCTAGTCCTAACTGTAATGGTAACTACTACTGGGATATATAGAGTTCAGGGCAATCGTTATCACTGTACTGACTATAATTCGAAAATGTTTATTAAGGATTGAGGTACTGGGTAGAAACAAATGGTTACATGAAGCTATCAAGAAGTAGAAAAGTGGTGAGGAGGTACTGAGAAAGAAAGAGCAAATATCAAGAAGACGGGAGACGATGAGAAACAGTCAGATACAAAGGTTCCACAAATTCCACGCACCTTTTCCTGTCCAATACGATTTTCCCTTTCCCTGTATTTCTTCCAATTCTTTCAGAAAATGCCGCATGTCTCCCAGATGGCTTCCTATCTTCATCATCCGCCAGCTGTCCATTTGGACCGACCTAATCCAGAGCCTGCATGATCATAATATTTACAAAACAAAGCTCAGCTCAACTCAGGAGCTTTGTATTTCAAATCAGTCCCTTTCGTTTTGACATCATTAAATTAGGGTGGAGAGAACCCATGTGTTTGCATGATTTTTTTTTTTTTACCCACTTTGCCTCCACTCAAATCTGCAACGAACTATTATTTTTCGATAATTCATACAAATATGTTAAAATATTAAATAATTAAATCTGAACCATTTAGTTCAGATTTGATGGTCTAGAATCTAGATTTTCACCTCCACGGCAGATGAAAAGTACAACGGAAAGATGGTACCCAACATATTCACACAGTACACATCAGGTGGTGGTCAGCTGAGAGTAATAGTTCATATCGCCTACTTCACTGATTGTTCATTTCTATAGGCAGTCCACGGCTGAGTCGAAAGTTGGTCGGTTCATTGATTCGTTCATCTTGTAAGCTAACTAGGCAGTTAGCTTGCCTTAATTAACTAAAAGCAAAGGATTATGGACATAAGCATCTGATACCCATTGAGATGTTTTTTCGTCGTTTTTATTAGACTCGTGTGTGCTATATGTGAGTTGTCTGCGACTATTTTGTTATCCTACACATAGATGCTATAGGTGATGATTTCTTGATCCATGGTTCAATTGATCCCTTTAGAACAAAAAATATCAATATTTTAAATGATCTATCTGTATTGATGTTTGTAATTAGATAGGATGTGCTAGGTTTAAATCATGTTTTTAATTATCTACGGGGGACCAACTGATATGCTGTTTCCATAAGCTCAAGAATTGTTTTCGTGGAGCAGCAGTTTAGACTGTTTTTGAAATCGGGAACATTATCTGATTTGTTTCTCTGACCTTATTCTGGCATTTTTCATCATGGTAATAATCATGGGGGATCTGGCTTGTAATTTATTTTTCATTTGATCGTACATAGTAACCTCTTACTCCGACATAGTTGTAAGCAGGATAGCTTGTAAATCGAAACTTTCGTTTTTCTTTTATCTTACCTGTAGCAAGGTCCTCTTCCATTGGCTTCATCTAAATGAATCGGTTGCTTCTCAGGAAATAGGGAAGTTACTTTTGAATCTGTTTAATGGGTTGCCGTAGTTCGAAGATATCTAAATCACCCAGTTATTACGAGGATCCCACCATTCTTGCTGCTGAGACACCCTGTAAGTATATCCTACATCAAACTGGTTGTCGCTGTTTGAAACTCTTTGCCTTTTCGATTAGTGGTACAAGGATCTTGCGATCATGATTTTATGATTCCATTACGCAAAATGTCATATGGTAGCTCATCCCTAAATTCATTTTAATAAACGGATAGTTTGATTTTAACACTTCTGTGCAAGTTCAATTAGATTTGCATGGTCTTTTCAGTTACAGTTCATACACTGGTAGCTGATTTCTACGAGTGATAAATGATAAGCTGATTGGTTTTTAAGATAGCACTACTTTTGTTTCGTTTACTTTGATGTACTGTATCATGTTCATTCATTTGTCTTGTAATCCGATTGGTATTAATATTTTGGGGATTTCCCTGCAACTTATATCATTTAACAACTCAATGCACTTGAGTCGTGATTTCTCATGAAGTGTTCAATATCAACAACTGATTAGAAGAATACTGCATCTATCTTTTCATATTCACAGTTTCTGTAAGTGAAGTAAAGGCTTTACATGAACTCTTTCAGAAATTGAGCCACTCAATAATTATTCAAGATGGACTTATTCACAAGGTTAGTTGAGTACTTGTAAGTTTTAGTTCTGCTTTCAGTAAGATCACGTGAACTAAATATTTAATCTGTTAGATCGCTAACTTGTAGATTATTTTAACATCCAGGAAGAATTCCGGTTTGCACTTTTCAATAATAGAAACAGAAGGAACCTGTTTGCTGACAGGGTGTGTCAATCTGACCCTTGCTCTGTAGTTCATGAATGATTTGGCCTTAATAAGGTTCTTTAGTACGTTAATATTTAGTTTGTTAAATGAAGTGGCTATAATATTTACTTTTCTGTCTATAAGTTAATATTCACTAGACATTGATATTCATAATAGCTTGCTTAGTAGCTTATTAAAAGTGGTACTTGTGCTGTCTCATTCTAACGGTCTAACCCACATCTACGCTTGTGACTTGATAGATTTTTGATTTATTTGATATCAAGCGCAACGGGGTTATTGAGTTTGGGGAATTTGTTCGATCACTGGGTGTTTTTCACCCAAATGCACCTATAGAAGACAAAATCAATTGTAAGATAGATTCTCCACCAATAGATTTCATGCTAATGCTTTGGTACTTTCCTATGTTATTCCATTTGCAAGAATAATACTCTTGTATCTCTTCCTTGATTTCATGAGTGGTTTTTAGTTATCTACCATTTTACTTTATCGTCTATTAATCTGGGGATAACTATTTTGCAGTTGCTTTTAGGTTGCATGATCTGAAGCAGACAGGGTATGTTGAACGAGAGGAGGTATGATGTTCTTTCACTTCCCATGATCAAATCTTTATAGATTAGACTGTAAGATCATGAAGGTTTGGATCTATCTTTTACTTTCTCTGCTAATAGTAATGTTTATTTGCAGCTGAAAGAGATGATATCAGCAATACTGCATGAATCTGATCTTATACTTTCTGATGATGTCATCGAAACCATAGTGGATAAGGTGCATACCTGTATCTCTGTGTCTATCTACACATACCTTTAAACCAGATTTAGTCAAATTTTTGTTTCATTTTCCGCAGACATTTGACGAAGCTGATACAAAGGGTGATGGAAGGATTGATCAAGACGAATGGAAGGAATTTGTGTTCAAACATCCATCTTTACTGAAGAACATGACTCTACCATACCTAAAGTGGGTACACTAAGCTCTTCATCAGTTTATCCCTTCTTGGCCTTTACGACCATTTCAGAATGCATTATTATATATTGAAGTATGTCTTCTCATTTTGCAGGGACATAACCTTGGCATTTCCTAGATCCATTGAAAAATCAGATATGGAAGACTTGGAGACATGAGATTCACATGTTTCACTGAGGCTGCTTTTCTCTCCAGAGATGGTTAGTGGTGATCATAAGGCAAGACCTCTGTTTCATCTCAGAACCTTTCAATCTGATGAAGCTATATGATATATATCAAGTAAGCCTTGCTTCAGCTTCCCACTGAACATAATCTACAAAATGGCATGGTGCAATTAATGGTTTGCAGTCTCGGGATTTGTATGAGGGCGGTTCAATTTGACTCATACCCTGAAGAATGTTTACTACGTCCTAAGATTCCAGAACTATCAAGAATGAATCTTCAGTAGATCGAATTTCCCTTGCTTTCTTTTCTGAATTTGAAGGGTATGTACTAGTGACTTGAGCTTATAAACCGGAATAAAACTGAGACCTCTCCACTTTTTGGGAGTTTCAATTCCATAATGTAGATAACGTCTCTTAGGTAGAATTTTTCTTTGGCAACACGTGGCATGATGCAGCATAAGTGTTTTTATTTAAATTTATTTTTATTTTCATGTTACTGCATATTTCAGAGACATTTCTTGACCATGATTCATGCGCAGTTGTTTAGCTTCTTCAGAAGATATAATGCCACCTTAGGACACTTATTTTT
This sequence comes from Vachellia pachyceras, assembly GCA_025593235.1. Classification (NCBI taxonomy): domain Eukaryota; kingdom Viridiplantae; phylum Streptophyta; class Magnoliopsida; order Fabales; family Fabaceae; genus Vachellia; species Vachellia pachyceras. Next base: position 7,081 of record JANTPZ010000425.1, on the reverse strand, counting down.
AATATTACATCTATAAAGAAGCATATAGGATCGAGTTTTTGGTCTTACTAATAATATTAACATGACTTTTTTCTAAATTAATGTCATGTGATATGTCATGTTGTTAAGGCTTTAGCCTTTCTCTTTCGTATAAGAACATAATTAACTTAATTGAAATGTGTATATAATTATTACTCTATCAAATTTATTGTATCCATTATTTTTTTGGGCCAAATTGTATGTATGATATTTAATCACATGCATTTGTTTTTTTATCAGTTGTATTTAATTGAAAGTCGAAGAATCAGGGGAGAACAAAATGTACAAAGATGTCCGTAGGATATATTAGGCTTATTTGGCAATGCTTAACTTATACCCAAAAGTACGTTCGAGAGTGTTTTCCTGCAAAACGAGATAATCTCCTTCACATATTTGCCTCGACTTGTATAAAAGTACTTCTCTACCGCATTGCCAAACGGATACATTGTTGGGCTTTTTTTTTCAATAACAGTTATTTTCCAACATAATTAGGTAATTACGTTCAAGACATTTTTAGATGCTAAATGTCTGTACATCTTTTAATGAATATTTCAACATTAATTTATCAAATTATGAGGGATTTACATCTTACGCAAGACTTAATTTCTATCTATTATTGTTAATCTATCTAGTAGTATAAATTTTAAGCCGAATTAAGTTACCAATGGCACTGTATAGCGCACTGATGAATCAAGACTCAAGTGGGATCAGCCTTCGTCTTTCAGTGGGTTAGCACTTGAAAAGTATGGCTTTTGTTATTTTGTGAGAGTTCTTGTGAAGTTATATGCTGCATATTGATTTTGAGTTATTATAAAAAAAAAAGCTTAATGTAAATAATCGGAGTTGAATTTAGTGTGCATTTGGGAACTCCATTAGAAAAAATAAGTTATGGCTTCCAAGGTGATTTTATGGATTTCGAGATAGTTTTTACAGATTTTGAAATATTTTTTATTTGACTTACGTACACCGTTGGGGAACGGAAGAGTCAACCTAATTTACAATTATTTCTGTTGGATGCAACCCAACTAAATGAGACCAGATTAGACGAAGCAACAAATTTGGCGAACATATATATACATATTGTATTGAATAGATTCAAGTAAATTAATTAATTATCTATAATTATTCCTATTAATACGCGAGTCCATCTTACAGACCATTTTGTTCACTGGGATTGGAAGTGTATTGTTTCTGATGATTTATAAGTAAATTGAATTTATTACGCTTTTCTCCATATTAGTTAGGTAAGCCACTTTTTTAAAATTTAAACTAAAAAAAAAACGAGTGCTCACGAATCCATATATTTTATCATCTTAATACAATCAATCTTTAATATAAAAATTAGTTGATTTTTCAGGAGATTAAAAAAATTAAACAATCCATATATTTATCATTTTTTTAACTAATTTGTCTGACTTATAAACTGATATATAATATAATAATACATATAAGTATTTTAAAATATATGTTATAATTAAATGATTTGTTTAATCTTTTTGATATAAAAAAGTCATTCAACTCTTGTATTAAAAAGGGAAGATAATAATACGTTATATCTTTAATATAAAAGTTGGTTGACTCTTAAATAAATTATTTAATTGTACCATTGAAATATTCGTATGCATCGTTAAGTTATTTAACTTCAATTAGCTAATGACTACACCATTTACTCCATGGAAGCTTTTGGCGCGTATATGACATGAGCATGGCGACAGACAAGCCTAGTCGAATTCATCATTTCATTTTTTTTTAATAAAAAAACTATTTTCTAAAGCTGAATAAAATCCAAAAACATTTAATTCATCTTACTTCACAAATACAACAAAATCCATGTTGGGTCCTTCCTTCTTAATTTGTCTTCTCCTATCTATATGAGTGAATTGCTTCAAGCTCTCTTCTCTCTCCTTCTCTAGCTCCACCCGAGCTTTTCAGTTTCAGAAATCTCAATATCTGTATAAATTTTAATTCGCTATCAGAAATCTATTCGTTTCATCTAGTGATGATGAATTAAAAGTAATCAGATTTACGTTTCTTCTTTGTCCATGGAAAACCGTTTCTATATTCTGCCCAGGTTAGATTCTGTTCACCATCCTTAATAAAGAAACAGGGTTAGCTTTAGTGAGCTCCAATTATTGTAGTTATCGTTTCTTTAATGCTATTTCATTGCATTTCATCATTTGCGATTGGATCCTATTGGACACAAGATTTTGAGAGTTCTGTTAGAGTTTATGTGTGGAATTTCTGAGAAGCTAGCGACTATTGATAAGGCTTTCTTTCTGGTTGTTATTTGGAAATGTTTCTGCTTATGCTTGTATTTTATTGTTGCTTCCAAATAGAGAGTCCTCAAACTCTTAATGTTTGGGGTCTATTATTATTTTGTTAAAGGAATCGGTTGAAAATCGTTTGAAGATTATGAGATTGGAACTTCAATGGATCTGTAAATTTAATTCTTTTGGTTTTCTTATGAAGAGAATCCGATGGTTTGATGAAATCCTTCCGTTGGTATGATTTTTATGCGCTGCATTAAATTAAATAATGCGATTTCGTCTCTTGCATACGCAACCTTTTCCGTTCTTTTTGCCTTTTCAATGAGAGGTAAAGTTGGGACATAAATAAAATCATAATGTATTTAGATTCAGAACGATGAGACAATTTGTATTAAGTTTATGCCTCTTCCTGAGAACTGATGGGTAGAAAAATTGAAATTTTCGTAATATGGCAATTAAAATTGCTATTCTGTCATGCTCAATCGTGGAGGAATTCATATCGGTTATTTAACGCTGAAGAATGCTTTCATTTTATTTGTCATTTTTTGTGCCGTCAAACCTAAGTGGCATATTCCTTACTAGCTTGATTGTCTCAGAGGTAAACATCATATTTAAATTTTTTTTTTTTACAGGAATGCTCGCATAGTCATGCTCCGTTGCAGTTGAATCTTACACCCATTGGTGTATTTGTAATGCAATCAACTGATAAGAACAAGAAAAGGAAGCTAAAGCATTCAAGGTTGCTGTCTCCCAAAATGCCAATGACAGATTTGGCCGACGTGCAAAATTTTGATGACAGCGTCTTTTCCTCCATTGAAGAGATAGTGCAATACCCGTTGCCTGGCTGTGTGGTTCCATCTTCCATAAGTTTCAGTCCTGATGATAATTTTATTACTTATCTGTTTAGTCCTGATCAGACTTTGTATAAGAAAGTTTTTATTGTTGATTTGAAGACATTTGAACATGATCTGATATTCAGTCCCCCTGATGGGGGGCTTGATGAGAGTAACATATCCTCAGAAGAGAAGTTAAGAAGGGAGAGGTTGAGGGAGCGTGGGTTAGGGGTGACACAGTATGAATGGGTGAAGACAACAGACCCCAAAAACAAAGCAATTATGGTACCCTTGCCTGCTGGGGTTAGTCCTCCATCTCTCGAATATCTAATTATCTATGATGAAATTTTTCTTTATTATTATTTTCTGTGCATTTTGAAACACGTTTTTTAGGGGTAAAACTGGTAATTTGATATCTTGTCAAATGAGATGCACTCAAAAATAGCTGCTGCATTGGAGATGAAAGAAAACTAATTATTTGAAATTTATTGGGCATGGTTTTATTTAAGAAAAGCAATAGCAGTTATAGATAGTTATTCTTATTATATGTTGCACCCTGGTAATTTAGTTGGTAGGAACAATAACAAATACATATTCATTAATGCTCTTTTACACTGGCAATGCATCCATGCTGCTACTGCTGTGCCATCACGCGTTTGAAGTGATGTGTCATTTCCTTTGTAATACTGTTTGCTTGACACAAGCCATAGGTTAAAGTTATGATATTTCATATGAATTTATAAATTGAACCATTGAAAGTTGGCCTCTGATGGAGGATGTCATGTTGCTCTAATATCTGATATAGACTAGTTGAAAGCTGAAACGCATCTACTTACCATTTGAGTGGCCATTTCTTCTGTATTAAGAATGAGGCTTCTTGCTCTTGATGTTTGAGGCATTGCTAGCTAATATAATTTCTACATTATATCATCCATTATCCACCTGTCTTATTCCACCTCTCATTAGAATCTTTTTATGCCTATACATATATTTCCAAATTCAATCTAACTGCAACTATTTTGCTGGGCATTATGAACAGATTTACATCCATGATATTTTCTGCTCAGAAACAAAGCTGAAGCTTCTGAGTACACCATGTTCACCGATTATTGATCCACATCTATCCCCCAATGGATCGTTGCTTGCTTATGTAAGAGATTCTAAGTTGCATGCTTTGGATATGTTTAGTAATGAACTCAAGCAATTGACACATGGTGCCAAGGAAAGTGGTTTGGTGAGTTCGAGAAGTTTTTTTCAGTACCTTTTTTTTTTTGTTATTTTGAAAGTCACCATGTGCGAGTCCTATGAAAGGGAAATAATAAATCAATTTCCTCAATGCTCTATCAATCTGATTAATCTAAACTAAACTTTCTAACTAAAACCTAATGATATCCTAAATCCCTGCTACTTCAAATCAGCTGCTATAAGTATTTGTATTCTTTTATTGAGCATTCTGGTGGTTAATAATGGTTAATCTTTTTTCTTGTTTTCTTTGGCCTGGATCATGAAACTTTGTCAATGGATAGTTGATTAACTTGCTATGCACCATATGGAACAATCTCTTTTAGGCTTCTGTGGCTGTTTCTTTCCCCTTATTTAGTTTTGAAAATACAATTAGAATAAGAATAGAAGTTCAAAGAGTTTAAATGCTCAAAATCACCCCGTGCCCTGTTGGCTTCTACCTAGTACTTTTTGAACATTTATCTGATTATATTAATGAATATGAATATTAGTTTCATTTCTGGGATATTAACTTTGCTGCTTTCTGACAATTTTTCTTCTTTGGAAATATGACATTCTTTTTCATGTTGCAGACTCATGGCCTCGCTGAATATATTGCTCAGGTGAGATTTCACTTAGAATTGTGCCTTCTTTATTTGCATATGTGAATTATTATTGGGGGACCTAGTCTTCCTAGTAGTCCTTCCGCATTTTGGACTCTGCCAGATAGATTATAACTAGATCTGAAATTTATGCGTTTTTCCTTTGTCATTGTGAGCATAATTAACATATTCCTCATGTTTTATAGTTTACTGATTGCAGGAGGAGATGGATAGGAAAATTGGATATTGGTGGTCACCGGATAGTAAATATATTGCTTTCACTGAAGTTGATTATTCTGGAATACCACTTTTTAGAATTATACATCAAGGTAAAAGCTCAGTTGGCTTAGAGGCACAGGAAGACCATCCTTATCCTTTTGCTGGAGCTTCAAATGCAAAAGTTCGCCTTGGGGTTGTTTCAGTAGCTGGATGTTCTACTACTTGGATGGACCTTCAATGTGGGGGAATGGATCAGCATAACAATGAGGAAGAGTATTTGGCAAGAGTCAGTTGGATGCATGGAAACATTCTTACTGCTCAGGTATTGAACAGGCACCACACCAAAATCAAGATCCTAAAATTTGATATTATTAGTGGTCAAAGGAAAACTCTATTAGTAGAAGAAAGCAAGACATGGATCAATTTACATGACTGTTTCACACCACTTGATAAAGGAGTTGCCAAGTCTTCTGGGGGATTTATCTGGGCTAGTGAGAAAACAGGATTTAGGCATCTTTATCTTCATGATGTAAATGGGACTTGTTTGGGACCAATCACTGAGGGTGAATGGATGGTTGACCAAATTGCTGGAGTGAATGAGGCTACAGGTCTAATATATTTCACTGGGACCTTAGATGGACCAATGGAATCCAACTTATATTGTGCTAAACTGCTCAGGGATGGAGGTCAACCACTGCAGGCCCCTGTCAGACTTACCCCAAGCAAGGGGAAGCACTTTGTGGTCCTTGATCATCGTATGCAAAGGTTTATTGATATCCATGAGTCCCTTGATTGTCCTCCTAGGGTGTTACTTTGCTCATTAAAAGATGGAAGTCTGATCGAGCCTTTGTTTGAGCAGCAATTTACAGTTCCAAGATTCAAACAGCTTCATCTTGAGACACCAGAGATAGTTGAACTAGAGGCTAAAGATGGTACTCTCTTGTTTGGGGTTCTATATAAACCTGATTTATCAAGATTTGGGCCTCCACCGTACAAAACCATGATCAACGTATATGGTGGTCCTAGTGTGCAACTTGTTTGTAATTCTTGGGTTCATACAATTGACATGAGAGCACAATATTTGCGAAATCAAGGCATCTTAGTTTGGAAGGTCAGTACCTGAATTCTTTTTTAAGCATAGGGTATCCACCGCCGGTAGCAATGATTAAACCCTGCACACTGTAGACTTTCCAAAGGGGCTTTAGTACTGGTCATGAAACCCTCTTCATATTATCCAAACGCAACAGTATGAAGGAGCTTGTACAATATTTAGTTGCGCTTCATTTTCTTCTAACCATCATAACCTGAGTTATGAAGACAAGGTTGAATTGGGTGCACTGGATTGCTTGCCTTATATCTGCATGAGAAGCTTGATGGTAACATGATCGAAATACAGAACTGATCTAATAGTAATACATTGAAATTGTTGACAGATCTAAATATCATGGAACTTCTGTTATATGAAGAAATATATTCAATCACTCATTATTCTTGTCTATCCTGTATGAAAAAACACACTTTTGCCTCCTCACTTTCTAATTGAGTATTGCCTTTCCTGCTTACAGTTAGATGATAGAGGTACTGCTAGAAGGGGGCTGAAGTTTGAAAGTCATGCAAAACACAATCTTGGTCAAACTGATGCTGATGATCAGGTTACTGGAGCTGAGTGGCTCATCAAACAAGGACTCGCTAAAGTTGGCCACATCGGGTTATATGGTTGGAGCTATGGTGGATATCTTTCTGCCATGACACTTGCGAAATATTCAGATATATTCAAGTGCGCTGTGGCTGGTGCCCCTGTTACATCATGGGACAGTTATGACACATTCTACACAGAAAAATTCATGGGATTACCATCTGGGAACGGATCTACCTATGAAAGCAGTTCTGTGATGCACCATGTGCACAAGATGAAAGGCTG
>JANTPZ010000424.1:0-35623 GCA_025593235.1 Vachellia pachyceras | reverse complement strand
CCCCACGGGGCAGCCCCGCCCGCCCGTTGCTCTCCCCTACCTTCACTGGTCTGCACTTGTAGTAGTAAGATCTGTGGCATGAAAAAAAAAATCCATCTCATAAACAATAAATTACGTTATAAATTTAGCTTCCATCTTTGTAAATACGTACCGTAAAGATTTTAGAGCTTGTTTGGTTTCACTTTCCAGAATTTAGGTTTAGTTTCAAAACCTAGGTTTTACTCTAAAACCTAAGTTTTGTCCAAGTACTCATATTTTTCTGAAAAGTTATTTTGGATACAAAGCCTCAGTTTGAAACCTAGATTTTGAAAAAGCTATTTTCTTGTCAAATCACACTCTCTCCTAATAAATTTTCTCTTTCCTATTTTCTCTTTTTTCTCTTTCATTTTTCCTACCTACTTTTTTATCTCGGAATCCGTAAAATCCAAAACTTTCCAAACACAATCATCTTTTCAAAAACTAGTTTTTGTTTCAGAATCTGTAACAACTATTCTTCAAGATCTATTATCTAAAATCTAAATTCTACCTTGAAATCTATAAAACTATTATTTATTTTTTTTGTTTGATACACATTTCTAAACCAGATTTGATTTATGCGATTTTGTGCAATAATAGGAGCCCACCTAGCCATGGCATGTGGAGTAATGAAGAAGAAAAGGTTGTGACCAAGTGGGGCCCAGAGCCCATAGGGGGTTCACGTGGAGGAGAGCCACAAGCCATTTGGGCTGGGGTCCACGTGTCCCGCGACACCACCATCACTCTCCAATCAATGTGGTCCTTCCACTTCCACTCATGCTCCCCTAAACTTCACAACCTGTTTGGTTGGAGGGAGGGGGATGGAAGGGGTGAAAAATGAATCCCTTCTTTTATTTGGTTTAAAATTTTAAAAGAGAGGGGACTCAATTTTCCCCCTCATTCTCTCTCCTCCCCTTATTTTTGTTCCTTCTAAATTGGGGTTTTTTAGAGGGAAGCCAAATATTATGACTAATTTATCCTTATATATTTCATTATATTCTATCCATACCCTCCATGTATAACTTAGTGGTATGAACACTTCTCTTCATGTACATAATATTATCATTACTTGATATGTTATGGATACATATGTTTTGGATTTATGGCATTTTATGGCTTGGTAATACAAAAGAGAATTTTGAATTGATGGCAAGTTAAGTATAAAATAAGTATTGTGAAATTAAACTACATATAAATCCTATTTTTAATTATTTAAATAAATTATATGAGGGTAGTACCTTAATAATTGTTTTAATTAATTAAATAGAAGAAGTAATTAATTTTCATGAGTGAAATCTAATTTGAATAAATTGTATAAGTAAATAAATATAGCTCAACATATAAGGGTAAAATGGTAAATTGAATATTAGCTTCCCTCCCTTCCCCTCTTGAACCAAACAAAAGATCATTAAAAATTCTTCCCCTTCCTTCCCCTATAATCAAACCAAATAAGGTAACCTTATACCATTCCATCTCTTACCATCCCCTCCCTTTCCCCTCCATCAAATCAAACATAACCTTAATGATAGTCAACCCCATTCTATGATTTTCGCCTCTCATTCTATATCTTCTTACGGAAAAAAAAAAAGAAATATACATATTACTATGTCCACTCTCTAAGGTGAGAAGCTGATTATTAATTTAAGTAGATTTAAAAATTAATAAATTATGTTACATGATTTCTCTAAAAATATTTTTATATATAATTAAATTGTATATAAGTGTATAAGTTGGTCAAATTAATTTGAAAAAAATGATAAATTTAAATAATTTATTTAATTTCATTAATTTCTCTAGATTAGTCACTTGCATCTTACTTTAAGAAAAGATGTAATATTTATTATTCATTTTTTTGATAAATTATATCATAAAAATTTATTAATATTTTGTTTTCTAATTTTTGAAATGATAGCTATTGAAACTTTAAAGTTTAAACCACAAAAGACACAAATTTATTCATATTTTGATAAATTTCCTTCTCCAAGCTCCACATTATTTGGGTCAAGTTAGCCAATGCCCAATCTTTGGGCTCAATTTTTTTTTTCTTTCATGTAAAATCTCATGTTTTATAACCTTACAACCTTTGGCCCAATATATATTAATTTGATAACTTCTTCTCTAAAAAAATGATTTGTAGAATATCTCATGAAAGTTTAAAGATATTTTATTTTACAATATTTATAACATAAGAATATTCTAATAGAATTTATTTTATTTTTTAATGAAATTTTAAATTTTTTTTGAAAACGTTACCCTTGATTTGATCTCTCCCACATATAGGGCACACGTCAATTTAGTTTTTTTAGAAATGCATTCGTCCACCACCCAAAAAAGCATGTTATATAGTGACACTGACTTAACAATGGCAAAAGGAACCGTAATTAACCCACCCAAAGAAAACTTAATTAAAACATTCGAAGTTATACGTCATGATTTCAATTGTTCATAACCGTGCTTAAGACAATGACTAATAATGATTATGCTAAGTTGTTAGGCCATAATTTTGGACTTACCAATGGGTTTAACCTTAATTATTGTTATTGTTAGGCTCAGAATGACAACAACCTAAACACTAATTTTTTTAGAGTTAAGGGGTAAATTTATCATGGAAGTATATATAGAGTTGTATTGGGTGTTCGGAAGTTTTTTGAGGGACAATATTGCGCCAAAATGTAGAAAACGATGCAATATTACCCTAACTCTAACGGATATAAAATATCAACTAAAACTTTATTCAGTTAAACAAAATTATTTAACACTCAAACTTAATGCTTTTAATGGACACGACAATATTACACTGTTTTCTACACTTTCGGTGTAACATTGCTTTTCAAAAAACTTTCGGACACTTGGTGCAATTTTGTGGATATTTTCAAGGCAAATTGTCCCCTTATCCCACTTTTTTAATAACCAATACATGAGTTATAGGCCTTAGTGCATAATCAAAGCTTAATTATCTATTTAGATTAGTGATAAGAACTACTTTTCCGACGTAAGTTTACGGTTTATGAAATAGATGTGTGAGAAGAATTTTGTATATACTTATATGAAAATGATTTTGTAACGCGAATCCTAAACTTTACTTGATTCGGGGAAGGGAATAATTTGAGTGGAGAAAAGCTAATTATATCCTCTATACACACTGATTCATACATAGTTTTATTCACAATTACTTATTTTACTGGGTTTAAGAAAAAATTTAAACCTTAATATCTCTATCTTAAAACATGGTATTTTTCAACGTTACTCTTTTTGATATAAAAAACGAGTGGAAATTGAGATTTACAAAATCAATTAATTAGTGTAAAATTGTACAATAATATAATAAATTTAATGGGGTTATTTATATTATTAAAGATAAGAAAAATGCACTCTCTATCTTATAATTAAATAAAATTATATATATATAAATATATACGGATCCCACTCCTGCCTTATTAATTTCTTATATACATAAAACGCTTGAAAATAAATTTTGAGTTGTATTTATAAAATGCTCATCATATGAGATATTTACTACATCTTTTCAATGTTGTTCTTAATCAATGCTCCTCCCTTCTACTTATAGGATAGAGAAAGAAAAACATTTTGATCTTTTCATAAGTCATATAAGGATAAAGTTGTATGAAGAAGGTCTCATGACAAGTGCTAAATCCCCTTTCCGGTGTCTATGGTGTGAGGGGATTATTCATTGCTACTGCTAGTGGATACCTTGTACTTACAAAAAATAAAAATAAAATTGAAAAGTTTAAAACAGAGTTAATAAAGTTTAAATTTTTATTGGTTAATGTAAAACATGTTAGAATGCACTTAGAAATGTGACAAAAGAGTATTGGTTTATGTTTTTCAAACTTGACTCTTTGGCTTCTCAAAGGATGGGTTTAAAAAGGACAAGGTTAACCACTTTATTAATTTTTAGATAAAGTTAATGAATTATAGGCATATCTTTAATTTTAGTGAGAATGATGGAAGTGATTTATAAAAAGCACTGCAAAAAGTATATTATAGACACTTTTATTTATTTATTTTTGACAATTTTAAAGGCTTTAAAGTGTTAAACTGTTCTTAAATATTGCTAAGTTATGGTATCGGAGAGAGGATGTAGAATTATAAGCTTTATACTTTGTTCCAAAACTATTGTTATTTTAGAAATGGAAGACGTAATTAACTTTCTTTTCTTATTTCTAAGTGCTTACATCCTAATTATATATGTTTTTTCACCCATAATTTTTCCTTTATATTCATCTTACAATAATTTTCTCAGGTCAACGACGAGTAGCTATCCTAACACACTGTGGTTGGATGATATCGTCGGTTGTAATCCGGTGTTGATATGTTTTGCGTGAATGAGTTTTAAATGAGGGTATATAATAATATTTTGATATTAATTTGGTATCAAATGTTTCTTAATCTTTTTAAATTAAATTTTACCCCCTAATATCCAACCCTTCTGGGTTCATTATTGTTAAGAGTATAAATATAGTGTGAAAGATGTTGTTACTGTTTAGAGTATAAGAGTATAATCTTTTTAATTAAATTTTACCCCCTAATATCCAACATGTTTCTTAATCTCCCTCCTATGACGGCTTGTTAAGAAAATTCAAGTGATTTGGAATTCCAGGGTTCATTATCATCAAGGTCATCGCATATTTCTAAGTTTAGATAATGTTTATATAGGTATTTATAGATTACTCACCAACAAGATATTTACATCGGTAACGGAATTTGAACTTATTACCTTATAAGTTGCAAGTCAATTTTTTACTAAATCAAGTTTTATTGATTATAGGACCACTTATTGTTGCCACTATGAATTCGTTTCTCACGTTGGGAAAAAAAGAATTCTTTAAAAAAGTGCGTATCAAAATATATCAAGAGAATGAGTGTTGCTGGTATTTGAACCTTGAACACAATGGTTGAGTTATCATTTGTCTCACCATTGAATCAACTTTATTTGTACGACTTTAATCTTTTTTAAAAAAACACATCAAATATATCAAAGACAAGGGGAATTTTATTTACCTTAAATTTTACTTTTTAATTTTTTCAAAAAAAGTTGAAGTTACAACTACTCAAACTCAGTTAAATAAAAGTCTACTATGAATTAACAGCTAGCCAAGTGTGATGATTAATTATCTTAACTACAAAATGATCAATAACTAAGGCTCTATTTGCTTCAAATTCACTAATCCAAGAGCTCAAGATCTCAACTCTTGTTTAAACTGTTTGTTCTTTGCCTTTTTGGTCCACCCCCCCACCCCCCAAGTGCGTTAGTGCAAATTCCAAATACTAACATCATTATGTGTGGTTTGCTAGTTGCCTTCAATAGTGTATGCTCTGAACTGTATTAATTTATTAATTATTGATTTCTCATCATAACACTACAAACAATAGTGTCTCCATTTTCAGTAGACTACATGATATCAAGCTAACACAAAAATCCCAAAAACCAAAACCCTTTTCCTTCTGTTGAGAAAAAACTGAATGAATGACCCATCCTTTGATCTGATCTCTCTACATTCACCAAAACACATAAATCCCTCTTATATGTATATCTCCAAACTACTCTCTTTCCAAGCCTTGACATGTTAATACTTAAACATATCAGAAGAAACCCTCTGAAACTACTTCTCATCACCCTCACATAAAATCCTCAAGAGATATATCAGAAGGCACTTCATATCCAAAAGCCATTGAATAATCATCCAATTCATCAGATGTGAACTTTGGGATCCTCCAGCTATTCCCAGCCTCACTGTCTTCTCCATTGGTTAGCAGTTCCAACACCTTTCACCAAACCAACAAATCATTCATAAAACACTTCATTATTCATCATGTTTTCTGATAAAGAAGTAATTAACCAAAACAAAGTGAATTAATGGTGATTTTTATTTGGGGAAATTGGAGAAAAGTTCCCCATTGAAAATTTTATTGATGTGAGGGACCTGTAAAATTCTTACGCACATAAAGTACCGATACCCTACAAATGTTACCTCGCTCATTGGAGGACGCCAAAGAGGAGATTGTCTCACACAGTATGAAGCTGTGAGAACTATTCTATTCAATTCCTCTTCATTGTATTCACCTTCCATTCTCGGATCAGCTAGTTCCTTAATGTTCCCTGATTCCATCAGAGGCTTTGCCTAGTTTGTAGACATCTACAAGATTAGTTCTGTGGGTGGCTCAATCTGTTCATGGAAAGAAATTTACAGAATTAAAAAAAAAAACAAGTTACCCAAAGGAGAAGGTTCTGTTTCTTAGAATCAATAGGTCTTCTTCCAGTTATAATCTCTAGAAGAAGAATCCCAAAGGCATAAACATCAGTTTTCTCATCCACTATTCCATGCATGAAGGACTCTGGTGCTAAGTACCCGAACGTGCCTTCCACTGGTATTACAGCATGGTGAGTCCACTTGTTTGGAAGCCACTTTGCTAGCCCAAAATCAGTAATCTAAGAGAGGAATTCAAATCACAAGCACAAGTTAGACGTGTTTCTTTCACAGCAGTGTCCTTTCTTAAAACTCCAAATTACCTGTGGTTCATAATCTGGACCCAGAAGCACATTGGAGGCTTTAATGTCACGATGAATTATTCTGCGTTTGCAACACTTGTGAAGATAATGCAGCCCTCTTGCTACTCCAATGGCGATTTTGTATCTCACTGGCCAGTCAAGTGACGTTCCTGATTTACCTGATTCATTAGCAAGCCAACGTTAAAACAATCTTGTCTGTTTTATTTTCAGGTGAAATTTTGACTTGAGGCTGTTCTTATACCATGCAATGCAGTGGCCAAGTTTCCATTTTGGGAGTACTTGAAAATCAGATAGAGTCCATTTTCAATGCAGCAGCCAACTAAAGAAGCAGTATTAGGATGACAGACATGTCCGATGACTCCTAATTCCATGAGGAACTCCTTTTCCTTGTTAGCATCCTTGTTATCCTTGGACAACCTTTTCACTGCAATAGTTTGTCCGTCACATAGATCTCCTCTGTATACTTCGGAGTACCCACCTCGTCCCACCAGATTATCTGATGTTTGCATCAACAAACAAACATGCATAAGCATTTCAAACTCAAAATGTAATATTCTAAGAGAAACCATTTTGCAGCTAACCATACTTTTTTTCTCAATTTCTCATTTGGTACCAGTGTTCTTTGTTAGCGCTAGGTGCTAACAAAGAAAATTTTCTGGGCTAAAGGAGGTAGCAAAGTAAATGATTTAATTAAAAGAGAAAAACACATAGGCACTAAAATAAAAATTAAGGAAAAGTATGAGTGCATGTAAAATGGTTTCCCCATATTCTATTGCTCATGTAAGAACATGATGAGCAATTATTAGAGCTTTGAAGGCTGTGAATTTTTTTTTTTACCTTGGTGGAAGCCATTTGTGGCGTTGCAGATTTCCTCATAGCTGAAGCATTTTAACAAAGGTTGTCTCCTTTCATTTTGGGACTTTTTGGAGTTTTTCCTTCTTAGTGGTGAAGCAAGGAATGAGGCTATGAGTCTGAAAGGCGACTGTGGTTTCCTCAAATTGGATTGATAGCTTTTCATTTTAGAACCTGTTGAGGGAGTGTCTGTGATGCTTGAGACCCTTGTGCTAAATGTGTCATCTTCTGTGCTGTTAGATTGACCCTCAAGTGCGTCCAATACTGTTCTTGGTGAAGGTGTTTGAGTCTTAGAGTTTGAGTCTGCGATAAAAGCCTTCAAAACAGGGGATGCTCCCCTGTCACTTTCCTTATCCTTCATAAACCACCCTGAGCTTGACTCATAATTATCTGCTACTCATAAGAAAAAGATAATTAATTTTTTGTTCACTGTTGGAAGTTTTTTTCATGCGTTACCATCATTGGTATTCCTTACAGTTTTACTAAGTTTTGGTTTTGCTTAATGTAATTTTAAACAGTGATTTTTAATTCTTATAATTTGATAAGGATTTGGTCTGAGTTAGCCCCATTAAGTACATGGATGAAAATCAAAACTCATTTGATCCTTGTACTTATTGACATAAACTCAAACCAATTCCTTATGAAACTAAAAAAAAATTAAAAAACCAGGATTTAAAATTATAAGGATTAAAATCAAAATTCAATCAAAATATAAAGGTTAAGTTAACAAAATTGAATTACCTTGAGAGTTTGCAAAACTGGATTTGGATCTTTTCCCAACTGACACTACAGTGCAGCTTTCTTGAACATTCTCAAAGCAGTACTTGGTGATTCCATTAGAGGCCTGATTCCTAGCAAAAATAACTAATAGAGTTAAAAGGGGGTTTATCATGTCTCCCAAAAAAAAACACTTGGAAGTTTTTGTGTTGGCTTTTACTTGTTAGACTGGTTTCTAGAGCCACGAAGAAGAAGGAAGTCGGCAGATATGGACTTGGCTTCTTCAACTAAACCTCCACCTACATTGGAACTAAATGCCACTTTGGCTTCCAGACTAACCTGAGAAAATTGTCTCAATGAGAATCATTACCTATAAGTTCATATTTTAGTGTCCATGTAAGAGGAGGATAATAATTACCTGTTTAGACCAACATGTATTTGCAAATTCACCAAGCACAGATATGACATAGGCTTTAGCCTGTCGAAGTTGTGACTGTCTTCTTTTCATTGAACCACACTTCTTCCTCTTCTTCTTGTTATCCGTAGAAACTGTAATTCAAGAGACAAGCAGAGAGCATTACAACCTAGCAACCACAGGAATTGTTAAGAAAAAAAGCTCATAAAGATAAATGGCTAACCAAGAACATGGGAGGCTACAATAGTGTCATTTGGATTGGCCAGAATTCTAATTGCCCATGAGAGAAGTTCACTGCTATACTCTGGGTCTAAGGACAGACCAATAAGTATTTTACTAGGTGAAGAAGAAAGCATCATTTTTTGAGTTCAATGTGCAGAGAGAGAGAGAGAGAGAGAGGTACACACATGGAGAGGCATGCAATGAGAGGTGAAGAATAAGTAGGGGAAGGAAGAGAAGAATGATTAAGTTCAGTTAGACTGCGAGGCCTAACCCCATGTCCAATTAGATCATTCTTGTTCGAGAAGCATAAAAATTTTTTAAAACACCTTCAACAGTGAGCAATATAGCAGAAAGAGATTAGAGTCTCTCTCTCTCTCGGTCACAATTAAGTGTTGTAGTTGGGTGCTTTGTGGAATAAGCAAAGGTGGTAGGCACGTATTTGATTTATCTTGCTATCTAAGTAAAAAAGAAAAGAAAAAAATAAGCCCTCTTCCTCAAACTTAGCAAACAATGCGTCTTTGAGAAATATTATTTGGTGGGAAAAAAGGGTATTGGGGGTTATTTGGCAGTGTCAGAGAGGACAGGCTCTCTCTCTTTATAATCAATGAAGCTTTGAGAGGACACTAACAGTTTTTCTCTTTTTGGGAAGAGAATAAAGTGAAAGAGATTTCCTTCACCCATACATATATGTGTGTGTGTGTGTGTGGGTGTGTGGCTGTCAAAGCCTTGTAACTTTGGCATATATTTATGCTTTCCATGCACCACAACTTATACTCCCTGCAAATTATATCAAACTTGGAGTGATGGGGTCGTAAAAGAAATACTCAATCATGAGCAAATCATATACCATATGAATTGCTGCCCAAGTTTTATCACCCAACTAATTTGATTAATTACCCAGAAATCAACTGATGTGTTTATTTTTAGAGGAGTATGTGAATGACTTTCCTGCTTAAATTTATTTTGATTTTTCAATAATTTTTTATTTTAATTGAAACAAAAATAAAGATATTTTTAATTAACATTTTTTTTAAAAAAATAAATTTATCATTGAAAAATTGCAGATTAAAAACTTTAAATCTCTACTGTTCAAATCATATTTTAGAGGGTCCATATTTAATTCCAGCGTGTGCTCATTGATGCAGACCCTTAATTTACATAGTGGAGGTTAACATTCACGTAGAATCCTGAAAGCACTAAACGGACAAATTTGGTTTCTTTTTATTAAGTTCGAGCCATCAAACTTAATCCAATGATCCATCATTGCAAGGATCTATCTTTAATGGTAACAAATTATGAGAGATGTGATGTCATCTCCTTAAAATATCAATGTGTGTAACAAATATTTTGTAACTATTTGAATTTGATTGTTACTATTGTTGAATGAATATGAATAGTATAGGAAAAATAATAAAATGAGAGAAAAATGAATTGATATATTACATTTAAAATTAAAACAAATTTTATAACTGGTTCTATGCATTCATAACCTGAGGAGTATATTGATTTTCATGATAAAGGAATTGAAGAAGATTCTTGAACTAATAGTCAAATTGAAGCTTGCATGTGGTACTATACCATTGCTTGAAGCTTAGTTAAGAAATTATGGAGACTTTCCAATTCAGATAGTATACGTATAGTGAACGAAGTGGAACACGTGCAGGCAAGAGAGAATCTGAGTTACTATAAACTCAAACAAATAAATAATAAATGTGAGGATCTCATTGTACGTCGTCTATAAGTCAAACATTGGAATCTCCATTATCTCTTAGTATGAATTGTCAAGTGGGGAAGGATATATATATATATATATATATAAAACCTATCAGTGGTTGAACATCAAGTTTGATTTGACAAAACTTTAAGAAGTTTAAGTTAAAATGACACAAGTTCTGAAGGTAATTGAAAATGTTACATAAATAAAAGATATGACAATTAGGATTTGGATTAGGGAACTGCCCAGACATGGATTCTCCATCTCCTTCCTTAAACCCCACATAGCAGAAAGTTTGTAACTTGTCAATAACATCTTACCACACACTCTCCTTTTGTCTTTTGTTTTTGGAAAAAAAAAACTCATGTAAATGTTACACACACACACACACAAGGCATTTGCGTTTTCTCCATTTTTTTAAAAGAGATGTGGTTCAATCAATTAATGACCTATATATATGTAGTGTTCAACTTTTTCTTGTTTATTTTTGCATATCACTAGGTTTATTGGAATTTGCAAGTTTGCAACTTTTGCCCATTTCCCCCAAATACTGTGGACCCATCTGGTTGTTAAGCTTGTTTTTATTTCTTTTTCCTTTTTCAGGGCCTACATGTTTTTATTTTTCATTTTTCATTCTTTTGTTTTTTTTTTACAAATGCATGCAACCTACTCAAGTTCAATGTAGTTAAAAAAAGAGCCTTATTACTGAAGCATACTTTATATATATATATATATATATTATAAATTAAAAGAGATGTGTAAAAATACAGAGTTTAAAAAATGAGTCACGTTATTTCAATTTATGATTAGTGTGACTTATTTTAGTTTTGCTAATTTTCTATTGATGATTCTTTTGTCACAACAAAAAACTCAAACTCCTAAAAAAATTAATTCAATATATTATATAAAATATTTAACAAATTACATTATTCATAATTCATGAATAGCATAACTTATTTGCACATCTTTGTAAAAAGAAAAACCGTACCCCCTCACACCCCTTGTTATGGCTCTAAGGGCCATTTAATTGTATGTGGCCCTAAAAGGATATTAGTTGCTAATCAAGTCGACTTCAATTTAAGCAGCTATTGTACCAAAAAAAATTAAAATAAAATTAAGCAGCCCTAAACTTGGTGAAAAAATTTAAAATGAACAAGTACCAATAATAAATGTTGGTTCAGTTGATAAAGAGAGTTGATTTAGAATAAATATGGTTGTAAGTTCATATCTCACTACTCATCTGAGAGCTTTATTAGTGGGTAATTTGTAAATGGAAGCATGCCCTGATTCTAGTAAACTCTTGAAACTCAACTCACCTAAACTTTGTTATATCAAAAAATGAACAATTAGTGATTTGTATAGCATTATGAGGATTATTATTTACTTGTTATAGAACTCATTAAATTTTCACTTAAAGGGAGATGTTCCTTCAAAAGTGTCAATCTCGCCAACACCTAACATCAAGAGGCATCTCGAAGGATCAAACTAAACCTTTACATATGACATAGATATCTAATAAAACACAATAATCCTTATACCCATATTAACACTTGTTTGAGTAATCTGAGTTCTAAGCTCTTGACCATTATCTGCCTGAGATTAATTTGAATGCATATAATTCAAAAAAAAAACATTCATGAAAATTGAAAGTTGAACTTCAACTTCTAATGTCTAATCCGGACTCATTTCATATTACGTTAATAATCACCAAAAGTCATGATTAATTCGCAATAAATATCAATTGAATTCAATACAGATAGATACCAGACACAAATTTCAACTAATATATATAGATAATACATACATATAAATATAATATATTGTTGCTCAAACTGGTTTCGCCATTTTTGCATCACCACGACGCTTGTAAGGATCATGCATCTTTTGAACCTCAAGAGCACTAAAAACACCATACCCACCATTGGTTTCATCTTCATCATCATCATCATCAATATTCTGATCAAGCTCCATAAGCTGTTCATTGTACTTGATACTATCAATCCTCGTCTTCACTACCCTCCCATGATCTGCTTCATGCCCTTTCAACAGATTAACCACTTGCTTCATGTTTGGTCGCTTCTCAGGCTCACTCTGAACACAAAGAGCAGCCACATTGATCATCTGCTCAACTTGTCTCTCATCGAAGTTGCCTCTAAGTCTTCGATCCACCATTTCTCTAAACTTGCCTTTGCTTATGAATGGCTCAGCCCACTCAGTTATGGTTCTTTTTAGCCCTCCTGGTAGCTTCTCTATGGGCTTCCTTCCTGTGACCAGCTCTAACAAAAGAATCCCAAAGCTATAAACGTCGCAACTTTCAGAGACCTTACCCCACATGGCATATTCAGGAGCCAAGTACCCTAATGTACCCTTCACACGGGTTGTCAAGTGGCTTACCCCTTCTGGGATTAGCTTTGCAAACCCAAAATCAGCAACCAGAGGCTCGAAGTCTGAGTTTAGTAGAACATTACTTGCCTTTATGTCTCTGTGGATTATATGAGGCGTAACCTCGTGATGCAAATACCTGAACATGTCAATAGTGTTTCTTTTCAGACGAATGGATACTAGACTTTTGAGATATAGCTATATATTAGGTTTGTATTTATATCAAAATAGTTTAAACCAATTTGATAACACTCACTTGTAACATTACATACCTTCAATGATTTCACTAATTAGGCTTCCTACTTTACTTTCTTCTTCTTCTTATTCTTCGTATGTCTCTTTTGAGTCTTAGAGGTCTACTATCTTTATTGTTTTTTCAGTATTCATTCTTTTCTTTTGGTGTCACAGACTGAAGGGCTTTTGATACCATATAAGATTTTATATAAGCATATATTAGGTTTGTCTTTCTACAAGTCTCGCCAAAACATTAAATACCTTTAGCTTTTTTTTTTTTTGTATTAAATCAGTGGATGGAGGACTTTTCTTTACATCCTAATATAATGGGAATGAATGCTTACAGGAGGCCTTGAGCTGAGCCGACGGCGATGTTCATTCTTCTTTTCCAGTCGAGCTGGACTTCATTGGCGAACTGGCCATGGAGGTGAGAAAGCAGGCTGAGATTTGGCATGTAATCATAGACTATAAGCCGTTGTTCGTCGCCGGCGCAGTAACCTCGTAGGCCCAGCAAATTCTTGTGCCTTACTCTTCCCAGAACTTCTACTTCTACTGCGAATTCCATCTCTGCCTTTGAGTTCATCGCTTTCAGTTTCTTCACTGCAATCTGCAATAATTTTTTGAATATAAATCACTCATTAATTAATTATTAACACCCCCTTAAAGATCAATCAATGGAAGCAAGAGCTGTATGTGACTGATTTAAACCACAAACACACACACATACCTGGAGACCATCAGAGGTTTTTCCCCAGTAGACACTTCCAAAACCACCTTCACCAAGTTTGCAATCTTCACTGAAACCGTTGGTGGCAGCATGCAACTCCTTGTATGTGAATATTCTCCATGAATTATTGTTCGCCACACTACCTGATCCTGGCCTGTGAATAATAAGCAACGTAACAACAAAATTATTACTTTAATTTGCAAGAAAGTGCATTTAAGGGATATATACAGGGAAATTAATTATAAGATGAAGGCAGGTTTTCACATACACCTCCTTCACTTTGTCTGAACCAAAGCAACTCAGGTTGGATCCCATAATTGAAACTATGGGATCACAAGTTGTTTCAGGAAAAAATGATGAGTGTGTAATGCCTTTAATTTGTGTGTCCACAAAACGGAGTCTTCTCTTTTAAAAGCTCATTATATTCCTTTGGGTCTCCACCTGCCGGCCAAGGAGTGAGGCCGGCCGGCTCATTAACTAAGTTTTTCTCAATGGACTTTGACTTCTCCTATATTAATATATGAATGTAAATATGTACCGTGTAAATGCATGCCTACGTATATACTTATTCTCTCTTCTTTGCGGTTTGTTCATACATTATTACCCAACACACCAACTAGCTCGGTCAATAAGAGGGAAAATGACCCAGAGATAAAAAAAGTTTAAATACTGTACAATTTTTTATAATCTTTTGGGTCACTTGATATCCAGCTTTTTCTAGATACTATAATTAAGTAACTGATCACCGACTAATCCAGATAAAAACTTTTTGCCTAGGATGCCTCTTCTTATAATCTTTTAATTTTAACAAGGTGCAATTTATTTAACTTAACATAACACAACTTAGATCTTATAAATATGAAAGTTTGACTTGTAAATCATGCAACTTGAATGGAAGATGGCTTGTAAATATTAAATTTGTTAGGACCTATTAGTAAAATGCATTTAAGGAGGGATATTTAATGTATTTATTTTTTAACCTAATTTCTATGGATAAACTTTTTTTTTAAAAAAATCATCACGCCAAAAATGGATAATGGGTTAATTGGTTGATGATTTAAAACTCATACCATGCACATCAAGGGCTGATGAGCTATATATTTTAATTTAATTATCAAGTTGTCTCTTAGGAGCTATGGTGTATCATCATCGTGTCCATTCATTGTATAAAAATTTTGATTATTTCTAGTCATTAATTATCTTACATGTGTAGAATAATAATAAAGGATGTGCGAATCTGACATATCCCCGGCCAAATAAAATGTTTCTCTCCTTAAATATATACGATTAATCATGGATTTTGTAATGATCACTGTTTTATCATCGATTCATATTATTAGTTTAATCTAATATTTTCACCTTGTGAGTGAAATTTAAAAATGATATTTAGCTTGTGTAGTTATCACCTAGTAATAGTGAAAGTATTTGCATAACCAAAAATCACGGTTATGTATAACGTTGTGCTTAAACTGAAAAGGAGTCTGTACTCTTTTTTTCCGCTTATTAGGAGCACTCCTCTGCCTTATATATAAACAATATTATTATCCTTTATGATTTAGCCTCATATATAAACAATAATTTTGTTTTGTATAAAAATTTGATACATTTTTTTAGCTGTAATTAATTGCACATTAGATCTCTTATCTTTTCTCCCTCTAATTTCTCATCTTTTTTGACATTGATATTCTTTCTCACTTATCATCTTCATAAATAAAGATATGATTGGAAAAAAGTTATATTTCTTCTAAATTAATTGTTTTTAACTACTTTTAACAGTTGATTTGTTTTACGTATTTGAGTAATTGTTGTTTATAAAAAGGACCAAATAGAGTATCTTCTTCCTTGAAGCAATCTTGTGTAACTATCAGATTTTAGAGGGGACTCAAATCTTGATAAACTTCACTTTGATAGACTAACAACCTTATTTTAGTAGATTCAAACTTGTGATTTTGAATAAGAAAACACTTTTTGAGGTGTTACCTCCGACCGGGTTTGACAATACTTGAATATAACCTGTTATACACAGTGATATTAAAAAACTGCTAGCTTTAAACTAGTTAAAATTGAAAAAAAAATGTAAGGAGGAGAAAGTGAACTAGAAGCGTCGCCCTAAATGGTAGTGAAATTGATATCACATCTTAACTTGAGAACTCAATATTCATATTTATGAACCATTCAAAACACACGTGTCTTACGAAGATCAATTCCATCCCACATTCCGTCAAGTTCATTCACACTCAACATATATTAAAAAGATGCTAGTTCATAATTTAAGTTTTTGATCGTGATTCATCACAGTTGTGTTCATCTTTTTTGTTTAAAATAGAAGTAAAATGGTATGATTAATGGCCTGTTTGCTTAAACTAAATTTAACAAAAAAAACGTAATTCTGATCAAGTTATGTAAGCTGTTCTGTTGTTGGGAGGATTTTAAATTAATTAAACATATAAGCTGTTTTTGGAAGAATATTTTTTAATCTTATTTTAAAAATCTAATTAAGATTACCTATCAAAATAACCTGATGATATATTTTCTTTCAGAAATAAATCCTATATGTTTAGCTTAAAGTTTTTTTCAAAACTTCTTCATTTAATTCATGGATCAAGCAAAAACCTTCCATAAACACATCCCAAGCATCATAATAGCACCGTACTGTTAGCAAATTACTAATTAGTCCTCTGCATGCCATAAAAGGAAAGAAGATAAACCCATTGCAATCAATACTGCATCAAATTCAAGTTATGGCAATCGCTGAGAGATCAAAAAATGACAATAATAAGAATTGCATCAGTAAATAAGATACACGATTCCATTATTTTTTCCAAAAGCAGCACAGTCTTTCCAAAAAAATAAAAAGGAAACATGTTGGGTGATTGACAGCTTGCAAAACGGAAATCGATACAGGATGATTTTTTGGTTACCATTTAGTTGGTTAGTTACCATTTTAGTTAGATAGTTACAGCTGTAAAGTTAGATGCTAACTGCACAGATTAGGATTTAGTTAGCCTTTTATTATATGATCAACACGTGTATAACAGCAGTGTAATATCCATTGAGTAATGCATAATGGACAATTCATTTGATCCAGCCTCGGTCATCTTCTTCCTCTCTCTCTCCCGATAGTTCCTTCATTTCCTTTATTTTGAAATGTAAGATGGTATCAGAGCGATGACAGATGCTTCCATCGCTGCCACTGTTACTTCCAATTCCAGTATGTCAAACTCCTCTGCCTCAAGTGCTGCCGTGAATATCACAAGCACCAGCACAGATCCCACTCAAATTGTTTCAAGCCCCTATTATTTACACCCAAATGAGAATCCATCTCTGGTCTTCATCACTCCTGCTCTCATAGGACCAAATTATCATACATGGTCCAGGGCCATGAAAATTGCTCTACAGTCTAAGAACAAGCTGCATTTCGTAGATGGCTCTATCACCACTCCTTTGAGCTCAGATCCGTCATACTCAGCTTGGCTTCGTTGCAACACAATGGTGAGTACATGGATCACACGTTCTCTATCTTCCACTATCGCTTAGAGCATCCTATGGTTGGATAAAGCCTATGATATGTGGTCTGATCTCAGAGATCGATTTGCTCAAAGCGACGTGTTCCGTGTTGCTGAACTACAGGAGGAGATCTTCTCACTCAAGCAAGGAGCTCTATCTGTAAGTGAATATTTTACCAAACTAAAGATACTCTGGGATGAATTCATTAGCCTCCGCCCAATAACACGCTGCCCTTGCAATTTCACTTGTTGCACTGTTTACCGTGAGCAAGATTACGCTCTTAGGTTTTTAAAGGGACTCAATGACAGATTTTCCAATGTGAAGTCACAAATTATGTTGATAGATCCCTTGCCTTCAGTCAACAGGATCTTCTCCTTAATACAGCAACAAGAACGAGAGATACATATGGATAGTGAGGCAATGGTCCTATTCAACAAAGGACCACCACGTACTTCTGGAAATTTTTCCAAGAATCAGGACAAAGATGTTAATGCTAAGTTTTGTACTTACTGTAACCGACCAAGGCACACCATTGACACTTGTTATCGCAAACATGGCTTCCCTTCGGGCTTTAAATTCTGAAATCAATCACATGCATAAACTTATCATCTTCAATCTCAGGATCCACCTTCTGCACCAGATCTGAAAAATGTTCCTCCTAGCATATCTCCAGCTCCATTACCTCAGTTTACACCAGAGCAATATCATAAACTTCTTCAACTTATCCAATCTTCATCATTAGCCAACCTTCCCACCAATGGTCCTGCAGTTCACCAGATTAGTTCCCTTCCCTCACCCTAATATTGGCTCAGATAAAATTCATACCATTGCTTCGTTTTCTAATCATACCTCTTGAATCATTGATACTGGAGCCACTGATCATGTATGCCACTCCATTCACCTGTTCACAGACTATAACCACATTTCCCCCATTCCTATCTAACTTCCTAATAATAGCTACATAACTGCTACCATCTCAGGGACCATATGTCTCTTTGACACTCTAAGACTTTGTAATGTTTTCTATATCCCAGATTTCGCTTTTAACATTCTCTCTGTATCTCAACTCACAAAATCTGTTCAATGTTGTCTTATTTTTCTACCTTCCATTTGTTACATTCAGGCGCTCTTCCCTTAGAAGACGATTGGTACAGCTGAAGTGTTTGAGAGATTATACATTCTCAATCCTGCAACATCCAGACATACAGTGGCTACTTCTATTTCCCCTTCCTCAACTCCCAAAAGCTCTTTTGATCTGTGGCACCATCGTTTAGGTCACCTCTCTCACTCCACTTTAAAATGTCTACACCATCAATTCCCTATTATCTCTTGTAATACTCAGCATGAACCATGTGATGTATGCCATATGGCCAAACAGAAACATTTAAAATTTCTTGTAAGCACATCCAGGAGCAATAAAGCCTTTTCTTTAATTCATGTTGATATATGGGGTCCTTTCTCTGTTCATTCCATTAAAGGTTTCAAATATTTTTTAACAATTGTGGATGACTATAGCCGGTACACTTGGATATTTTTTATGAAATCAAAATCTGAAACAAGAGTACACCTTCAATCATTTATTAATCATGTTGAGAATCAATTTACTACCAGAATTCAAACCATTAGGTCTGATAATGGCCTTGAATTTTCTATAGAGTCTTTTTACCAATCTAAGGGCATTATTCATCAAACTTCTTGCATTGATACTCCTCAACAAAATGGCATTGTTGAAAGAAAACATCAACACATTTTGAATGTTGCTAGAGCCCTTTTATTTCAAGCAAAACTTCCTAAAATTTACTGGTGTTTTACTGTTGCCCATGTTGTTTTTATTATTAACAAGTTACCATCTCCAATTATTCATCAACATGCACCCTTTACTTTATTACATAACACATCTCCAAACTACTGTGGTTTGAAGGTTTTTAGGTCATTGTGCTATGCTTGTACACCTTCACTGAAACGCACAAAGTTTGATTCTAGAGCTTCCAAATGTATTTTCCTCGGATTTCCCACACATACAAAGGGGTATATCCTTCTCAATCTGCAATCACACCAGATTTTCACCTCCCGAGATGTTGTGTTTTATGAATCATTCTTTCCATATGCAACTACCACATCACATGATCATGTTGTTTCTATGCCAACTGCCACACCTCCATTAGACTATAACCTTGAACCTCTTTCTTGCCCTATTCCCAATACTGTCTCTACCTCTTCACCCATACCTACTACAACATCATATGAATCACCCGCAACCAATGTTCAATCCAATCCATCATTGTCTCATTCCCCTACTAGAGTTTCTTGCAGGCCACGCAGACCACCAATTTATTTGCAGGATTACTATTGCTCATCTCTCACTACTTCAGCTGCACCACTTTCCTCAGGTAACAAATATCCAATTTCTTATGTTCTCTCCTATAAATCTGTCTCACCCTTATATGAACATTTCTGTTTGCACCTTTTCTCTGATGACATTCCCACTACATATCGCCAAGCCTCTAAATTCCAGCCTTGGAGAGATGCTATGCAATCTGAAATCACAACTTTGGAACAAAATAACACTAGGATCCTTACTCATTTGCCCCATGGGAAAAGTCTTATTGGCTGCAAATGGGTCTGCACTAAGAAGTATAAGTTTGATGGCTCTCTAGATCGGTATAAGGCCCGTTTGGTTGCCAAAGGTTTCACCCAAACTGAAGGTATAGACTATTTTGACACATTTTCCCCTGTTGCTAAGATAACCACAGTCAGATTACTCATGGTCCTAGCCTCCACCAATCATTGGCATCTTCACCAACTTAATGTGAATAATGCTTTTTTGCATGGTGATCTTGAAGAGGAAGTTTATATGGTATTGCCCCCAGGGTTTCATTCTTCAGACCCTTCCCTAGTTTGCAAGCTTCAAAAGTCTCTTTATGGTTTGAAACAGGCCAGCAGGACATGGTTTCAAAAATTATCTTTTGTCCTTCTCTCTTATGGTTACACAGAATCCAAAGCTGACTATTCCTTGTTCATTAAAACCTCTGGTTCGAATTTTACAGCCTTGCTTGTATATGTTCATGATATCCTTTTAACTGGCAATGATATTTCTGAGATTGATTTTGTGAAGCAGCAGCTAGATTCTCAATTCAAGATCAAAAACTTGGGTCCTGTCAAATATTTTTTAGGCCTGGAGGTAGCCCGTAGCAAAGCTGGCGTTTCCTTATGCCAAAGAAAATTCGCATTAGATCTCCTGACTGATGCAGGCTACCTGGATTGCAAACTAGCTTCCACACCTATGGAAAAAATGCCAAACTGTGCTCAAATGTTGGCACCCCTCTGCTGGATAAATCAGCTTACCGTCAACTAGTTGGGCGTTTATTGTACCTCACCATTACCCGTCCAGATATCTCCTTTGCCACTCAACAATTGTGCCAATTTATGGCTAACCCCACTGACCTCCACCTCAAGGTAGCACATCGTGTCCTTCGGTATATAAAAGCAGCTCCAGGTAAAGGTCTCTTTTTTCCCTCTTGTTCTACTACTGACATTAAAGGTTTTAGTGACAGTGACTGGGCAGCTTGTATAGAGTCTCGCAGGTCTATTACTGGTTATTGTATATTTCTTGATAATTCCCTCATTTCTTGGAAAACTAAGAAACAACCAACAGTCTCAAGGTCCTCCTTAGAAGCTGAATATAGGGCCCTAGCTGTGACCACCTGTGAGATTCAATGGCTCTTGTACTTACTTGATGATCTTCATATTCCTCATTCTAGGGCTGCCTTATTATTTTGTGATAACAGATCAACTATTTAGATTGCCACAAATCCTGCGTTTCATGAGCGCACTAAACATATAGAGTTGGATTGTCATTTGGTTCGTGATAAGGTGCAAGATGGAGTGATTCGCCTGCTCCCCTTACGCTCACATGATCAGTTGGCGGATTTATTTACCAAGCCACTGGCTCCAGGTCCGTTCCACTCTTTACTTTCCAAGCTGGGCATGATCAATATCCATACTCCAGCTTCCGGGGGGTGACAGCTTGCAAAACGGTAATCGATACAGGATGATTTTTTGGTTACCATTTAGTTGGTTAGTTACCATTTTAGTTAGATAGTTACAGCTGTAAAGTTAGATGCTAACTGCACAGATTAGGATTTAGTTAGCCTTTTATTATATGATCAACAAGTGTATAAAAGCAGTGTAATATCAATTGAGTAATGCATAATGGACAATTCATTTGATCCAGCTCGGTCATCTTCTTCCTCTCTCTCTTGATAGTTCCTTCATTTCCTTTATTCTGAAATGTAACAGTAATTGATTACCAAAAATTTAAAAAATTTGTAAAACCTTTGTTTCCATAGAAACACTTATTTTATTATTACTTAATTAAAAAATGTTACAAATCACTTGAAAAGCATTTGCTCGACATGTTCTTAAGGCTTTTGGTAAACATTAATGATAATAATTATTTCCATGAGAAACCAATCATACTTACAAAACAGAAATTTATTACTTTTCAGATGCATTATTTATTTTTGAAAATATTAAAAATAAATATTTATGGAACATTAATAATTGTGATATTAACAATGAAAATCATAATTCTACATATTAGTGAAGTAGGCGAGGAAGTAGGAGTGCGTGATCTTACTATATGTGTATTAACATGATTTTGATATTAACATTGACGGTCATAATTCTACAAATGAGTGAAGCCTAATTTATGGAATGTTACTAATTGTGATATTAACATTGAAAATCGTGATTATACAAATAAGTGTTAATTGGCAATTGGCTATGACATTTAATGAGTGTATGTCACTTTTGGAGAAAAATGAAAATTAAGAGATTCCATTAACTTAAATTTAGCGCCTTTTAGGCAAGTATATGCAAAACCATTAACTTAATTCATTTCATCCCCTTTTAATCAATGAGTGGGTACTAAAATTGATATCAAAACATTACCTCCAAATCCAAACAAATATGATCAATAGTGGAATTATTTTTATCCAATACGTTGACAATAGCATTTTAGGAAACAAACACTCTCCCTTAGCTGGAGAGAAGTGTCATTTAATTTAATGTGTGATTACAATTTTCCGTGACCTTCAACGTGAAAATGATTACGTGTTGTGGGGAGGTAATGCAATTCAGAAGAAGAAGAAGCAGAAGGAGAAGGAGAAGAAGAAGAAGAAGCAGAAGGAGAAGGAGAAGAAGGAGAAGAAGCAGCAGCAGCAGCTCCATTACCAACACCGCCTACACAATCACGACCTAATGCCTTACGAGCTGACTGATTGATTGATTCATAAATTACTACTAGGGGTAACCATTAACACTTTTGGTCACAAAACTCCCGTCCAACAACATACTACTTAATGCATTAGGCGACAGGGTACTTGAAATTGATGAACTGTCATTTTGAAATGCACTAAAAAAAGTAAACGTAAAAAAATTATCAACACCACCTAAATCTTGGCTCATTGCATTATCATCCCTGATTTGATGATTATTTTCATCCAACGCACTCTATAACACATGCTAATGATGATAATTAGTGTCATGGGCAACCACTTAGAATTCAAATAAGGAAATTCGTAAGGCTTTTGGTAAACATCAATGATAATAATTATTTCCATGAGAAACCAATCATACTTACAAAATAGAAATTTATTATTTTGCAGATGAATTATTTATTTTTGAAAATATAAACAATAAAATTTATGGAATATTATTAATTTTGACATTAACATTGAAAATCATAATTCTACAAATGAGTGAAGCTGGCGAGGAAGTAGGAGTGCGTAATCTTACTATATGCATATTAACATAATTGTCCCAAATTTGTCATTTTACGTATGGTACCATAAAAGGATGGCATTCCAATCAATTGCAATCAACATACAGTCAACTTTAATGCATGGAAAGAATCCTATTGCCACATCAGTAATCAAATGTTTCTATTGCGACATCAATTTCTACCCACTCATGTTTAATGTTCATTGAAAAATAACAATGGGTTTAGAGAGATATTCTTAAATAAATTACTATGAAGCTACATTAATTCTATCTTTTAACAAATTAATCTGTGCAACACACGGGAGATTCTATCTAGTTTGTTTATTAATCCTAAACAAATGGGCCTAAATTGTATTATTTTTAATTGCTAAAGGATAACATTGACTTGATTAATTTAGGGAAGGCGTGTTGAAATGTGATAAATATCAAACTTAAGTATATGAACACCTAGGTCTTTCACTTTCCATATTTTGCATAGGAAAGATTATCGAAAAAAAATCTCCATTGCAAAACTTTTTGCCTAAGGTATCAAAAGGTTTGGATCTTTGAGCATGTGCCACTCCTTTTCAATTATGTTCAACATGTCTTCAATTAGATGTAAATGATTTCTATTTTGCACATAATTAAAAAAAGGCTACAAATAGCTAAAGAAAAGCTGCATCAGTTGAAAATATATTAATTATACTTGTGTTTTTAAACAAGCTGTCGGTAGCTTTAGGTTATAAATTTTAGAGTGAGCGATTTTTCGACAATTTCCCTCTCTCTCCCTCTCCCTCTCCCTCCCTCCCTCTCTCACTCTCTCTCTCTCTCTGTGTAACAAGCATACGGTATTGAGGAACTTACCTATTAATTAAATTCAAAAACTTAAGGTAAAGTATCTCAACCTCGAAGCTTTTGTTTCTGAGTTCAGATCACAATTTTCTCAATGATGAAGCTCTTGTTTTGATTGAATAACACCCATCGCTAGTTCCAGACTTTTCCATGATTCATTCAAAAGATCAATGCACATAATTAAGTGACTTAACAAAGACAAGTTTTAATTAATTAAAATGGTATTTGGTCAACGGACAATATTGCTTTTTCACATTTTCCATAACTGATTCAGAGTTTTGAACTTATGTTAGCTTGCCAAGTGGACGACTCACGGGGTTCTTGGTGAAGCAATTAATATGAATTATGAATACTTAAAGGTCAAATTGGATACTTATCTCTAATCCATCCAATAACTATATGACATTCCAAGTATATGTTCATTATGTCCAATAACTAAATGTCATTCCAATTTAAAAATAATATTTATTGATATATATATATATATAGACTTTGTTTCCAATCCTTTTCATTGACTTTTCGTGCTGATTCTATTTTTAAAGAGTTGCAGCATTGTGGCATTTAAGTCCATTTTGTATTGTTCTGTTTTTTTTTCCCAATGAAATTTAGTCTCTTAATCTATTATACAGAATAGGGATTGATCTAACCACCGTACAATGCACTATATAGTTAGATGAAGTGAATGACCATCAATTAAAACAAAACGCGTCAAATTTGTGAACAAAAAATCACGTTAGGAATATCTCACCCCTAATTATAACGTGGATCGGTTTAAATCTAAATTAATCAATAATATTATATACTCCCTTTGTCTGTGCCGTCTAAATTTAGATAATTGCAAATATTAATATTTAATTAAATGAAATCAATAGAAATAATTTAAAAAATTATAATTTGAGTGGATTAAGATTTTACATTATAGACCAAAGCAAATCCCTTCATTTAAGATAGATGGAAGTATTGAACAGTGTTATAGAGAGAGAGAGAGAGCGCGCAAAACTTGACAAATCTGGAATAAGATGAAACTTTTTTGGGCTCTGAAATAAAGACGGCAATATTTGTAGGTTGGGCCTTTATTAAATCCCTGATAGTCATACACATGGGCCATGCCCAAACCATTGATAACAGGCCTGCATAGTGGCCCATGTGTAGTATAACATATATTCGAGTTGGGGGTGGGCCGAAGGGGGATCCTAAAGAATACCCAAAAAAAGAGGAGGAGGAGGAGGAGGGAGAGGACCCAAATTCCAAATACAGTGAAGAAGATGATTGAAAAATCACTCTCAAAGCCAACAAAGAGAGCCGGTAACCCATCATCCGTGGATTCAACTGGTGGAGGGTTAGACTAGTACTCTCACTTAAAGGAAAAGAGTTTTATCTTTGGGGAGTGCCACTTTGTTGTGGCTCCAGTCGCGGCGCTTGGGGAGGCATCACCACAACTTAGTGAAGCTGAGTTGACCTATCTGTGTGACCAGAACTAAATGGCTTGCTTGACATGCTTCAGTGTCCGCAGGGACAGGTCCTAGTAGATCATGAGTTAGGTGCCCTGCCTTTGGATTATGAGTAAGCCCAACTCTTTTCCTAAAATTTTTGTACCAAAAAAAAAGAGAGCCGGTATAACTAATATGGTTTGGTTCTCAAGGAAGATGTTAGTTTTTGACAATATAGAGAACCAAAATTCAAATCTTTGTTAGTTGAGGTATCTGGATTTAGTGTCGATTATTTCTCGAGCAGAATTTTCTTCAGTATAGGAATACATATACTTAACAGAGAGAGAATATATCTGTATAATGGAATGTACAGATTCATGATGTGCGTGAAATCTAGGTTTCCTATTTACAATTTGTGAGTGATATGAAACTCCCTCCAGCTCCTAAAATATAAAGGCAAAAATGAAATTGATTCAAATGCAATTTAAGAATGTCAATAATTGCATAGGTTGAAAAAGAGGTATTTAGCTTAATTTATTTTATCAACAATCTTTCATCATGAGTTAGGTATATGGACTAAATTACAATATGAAGCTCTCAAAAGCATAACTGACGTACATCTATGCATATCCACATATATTATTACCACGAACAAGTCATGAATAGTAGTAGGAAGGTGGTGGTGGTGGTGATGGAAATGAGGAGTGGTAGTTTTCGAGGAAGGAAAGAAGGAATGAAAAAGGGAAAGTGGCAGCTCATCGATCATCATTATAGTGGGGAATGTTTTGAGTTGACGACAAGTCCATTATTGTATATATTTGTGCATCTCTCCATTATTATTGTTAGTAGCGATGAGCTGACCTCATATCGATCCTCCTCCTTCAATCAATCTTCATCCACAAGAATACACACTCATATGCAGACAGGGAAGTTCCATAATATCTATATATGTGTGTGGGTTGGTCAAACAATGGCTTTAATTTGGGTGGTGAGAGGAGTGAAGCGAGAAATGAATTTTAGAGAAGAGAGATGGACTGATTATCAGTAGCACTGAGTTATAGCGAAAAGGTGCAATGGTTGGATGCTGACGCAAATAATGATTCTGTATTGTATTGCTTGCCACTATTCAAGCGTCTGCGTCTGATATATAATTGCCTCACTTCTTCCTTCTTTGTCATGTGTTTCGGTTACGACAAAACATGACCACATACAGATTTCACCGTCGATCCAATTCTACGAAGAAGGAGGAGTTGAATTACCTTGCTTGCTGATCACACCAGTTTAATTAGTGGTTCAAGACGTGTGTTAAAGAGATCCTGCTAATTTCTCTTGATTCGAGTGCTAACAGGAACAGGAATTGTTGGTGTTTGGACTTACGTATGTATACTTTTCTTTCCGATCGTAAATATAAGATCTCACCTGTTATGTAATTTATAAAACAAAGTTTTATATTTACGGTGGGATGGAGTATCAAATAAGATCTAGCTCGTGTATACATAGTGCTTGGCAAATATAGTGTTCGTTTATGCAGTTGATAATATATAGACACAATGAGCAGGATGCAGAAGAAGATGGACGAGTACTAAGTTAAAAGCGGTGGCTACATACGCATGCATGATAATAAACATAATGGGTTTTGGAAATTATTTTAAAGGAAGGGAAATGAGAAATTGTTTTAAAGGTCTTCGATCCTATTTAATATTGCATCTCTCCTTATATCGTCTAAATACAACACTTGTTATAAAGTTAACGAACTTATTTATGATTTTTCTGTACCAAAAACATATTAGGTAAATTAAAGTGGACTTTCATGGAGAACCCATTTCCAGGATGCTAACCAAGCGAACTAAACTAGTGTCGGTAATGCAGGGTTGGCCCGCGGGCCCAACCTGTTAGCCCGCCATCTTCAGCCCGCGGGTTGGCGGGCCAGCCCGTCTAACCCGTTTTTTTATTTTTATTTTTTTAAAATATAGGTTTTATGTACTTTTTTTTTTATTTTTTTTCATCCCAATATTTTTTACAAAGAAAAAAGTAATATTAAATTCTATTTTTAGGAAATTATTAAACACTTATTTATAGAATTTGAAAGAGAATATCATAAATATACAATCTTATAAAAAAACTGGATAAAAAAGGAAAAATAATTTATTTTTTTATAAAAAAATAAAAAGCTGGCGGGTTGGGAAATCCCAACCCACCAGCCCGCGGGCTGGCCCGCATTCCCAGTACTAAACTAAACCAATCGCCCATGTTAAAAATATAATTTCTCCGATTTTTCGAATAAAAGGTAGTTGACTTTTTTTAGATTAAGAATACTATTTAATTTATATATTTATTATTTTTCTCCAAACTATTTTATCTAACTTATAAATCAATATACTACTTTTGTTCCTTAATATAAGAGTCAATTAGCTTTTCGGGTTGATAAAAAAATCTAAATAAATCACTTAATTATAAAATACATTCTGAAATATTTATATATTTCGTTAGATTATATATTAGTTTATAAGTCAGTCAAATTAGTTTGAAAAATAATAAATAAATTAGTTAATTTGATTTATTAATCTCTCTAAAAAAGTGAACGAGTTATTATATTAAAAACAAAATACTGTAATCCAATAATACACGTAAAAATTTCAAAATAAATGTTATGATTACATAATTTATTTAACCTTTTCAATCACCTAAAAAATGTCAACTCATTCTTAAATATAGGACATAAATTATAAAAGTTGGAGCAGCAAATAAACATGACTACTTGTTTAAACTCACGCACATTATACTTGTGTGTGTATATAGTTTGAACTTACAACCTCTTGTTTGACAAAGATTCAGGAGAGAACTTTTCTACCTTATATTAACATAAGGGACCTTCTTTTAATTAAAAAAAAGCTTGAATGTCTATTTATTAGAGAATGAATATTTCAAACCAATTTAACAACTAGTTTATAAAATGATACAGAGAGAGAGAGAGAGATTTTAACATACACGGCCACATCTTTTATATTGATTTAAGAGTAATCATATTTAAAATACTGTTCGTAATTAAACGTTGTTACATCCCTTTGCAGATATTTAAATCATGGTTCATCATATTATGAGTGTCAATTATTTCTATTATATTTAATCTTATTGGTACTACTTAAACACTGGGTGTGTTTTTGAAGCTGGCAAAAAACAAACTACACAGAAAGCGGACTTTTCTTCTAGTTAACAATAATGATGTTAATTATCACACTTTTCTTCAGCTTTCAATTCAGATGGACAAGGAACCTCTCATTTTTCCTTATCATCCACTTCTCTCCTCTTCCCTATTTATAACTATTACATCAACATTGAATATGACTCATATTTGGTTATCTTTTATAATTATTATCAAATTGTTAGATTATTATTAAAAATAATTAATCAATTTTAAATTGCTATATCTTAATATGAATAATTTAACACAGCATGCAGAGAAAATAAAAAATATAGAGTTTGTATAATACCACATCTGATAATCCAATGTTGATCTAATGGTTATAAATAAGAAAGATGAAGGAGATGATGGAAAGGAAAAGGAAAGGTTCCTCTCCCGCAATTTTTTTATGGATTATTTTTTGGGGGGCAAAAATGAAAGAATCAAAATATGGTTGGGCCTAACTCAACCCAGAAACCTTGTCAAACTGTTAAGTTTGGGAAATATTTTTAGACCATCAACCTCAATCCCACGTCTCTTTGATGTGGCTTTATTAATTAAGTTGAACAAAGAAATGAAATCCTACTACTTATTAGTATAAAAGGTGATTAAGAAAAAAAACATAGGATTATGCATGTATATATACTTAACATGTGGTGCTTTGTATTAAGTTAAGATTTAATTTAGAGATAATTGATCCAAATTGATAAGCAACTGTTTTTGTCGCCTAGTAATTGCACCATAATTCAACACTCCACCAATTGGCCATAACGAATCATTGCCATTTTATCACCATCATCTTGGTGATGCACCACCAAAATACAAATAAAACCCACTATAAGCGACTTTATGAGAAGAGATATACAAAATATGAGCTCATTTAATTTGTTGTGATGGGACTCATTTCACAATTATACATGTTCACCTATTATTATCTCCCCATTTCTCTATCTCAATTAACACTTGAATCTTGAAAAGAATACATAAATCATCATCCCCCAAAGCACATCATGCAAGTGTATTAGGATGAAACTAATTTTTTCCCTAGTCATTGATGTTCTCCTGAAGGGGAAAACTCTATTCGAGACATTGTTCAATTCTAAATATAGATATATCTTTTAACAAAACAAATTTAGATATTGGCACTATAAGAGAAAGAGGATTAGAAAGATCCCTACTTCTTATATTTGTTTTGTCTAAAAACTGACGTCATATCTAATAACATTTCCCACATGGATACCCGGACATGAAAAGGCAAAAGAAGATATGTAAAAAGTGGCTGCAATACGTATTGTGGTTCTCTATGTTGTGCGACTAACTCTTTCCACTCGAGTAAGACGAAACTAAAATTAATTACTGAACTTCCATTGTGTCTATAAGTCTACCTGCTTCTTAAAACTCGCCCACCACTTTTCGTCGTTACCTTTTAAAATTAAGAAATTCGGCAACGGATAATCAAAATGCCACCGCTTCAGATATAACGGCGAGGAAGGGAAAGCCAACGAAAAACAGAAGAAAAATAGGAAACTTCGTAGACTGTGGGCTCATTAATGAACTTCTCTGTCCTCCTCGCAGTTTCCTGCCGCCGCATGAGACATAAGTACTTCAATGGCTTTACACGTACCTTCAACTTCATGTCACTCGCAATCCTGCCCCCGCCACGTAATCCATTTACGTTGTAACTCCATTCATTAATCTGTACACAAACCTTTTTCGTTCTTGTGAAAAAGCTAGCTAGCTTACCAAAATCAAAAGTTGCGAAACTGGTAGATTTTCCATTCCACCTCAACGAAAATTCACAACGTTCCCGGATATAATTTACATATTAAAGGAGAAAATTTTAAAGCTTCCACCCAAATTACCGATCCGGCAAGCCGCATGCAAGCTCGTTTGAAATGTTCTGGGTCGCCGTGTTTCCGTGTTGTACCTGATCACGGCGGCTTCCACTTTGACTGTCCTGTTTCAGAGTGACGGCCATTTCCTCCGATCTGTCGCTATCGTCGCAGGTACAAGTGCCGTCGGCGAAGGAAGAAGAGCGGTTGGAGGAAGCCGGCGTGGCCAAACATGTGGGCTTCTCCTGTCCGGGCATGATGACCAAGAACTTGGGCTCGCAAGCAACCGGAGCGAAGGGTTTGTGGGTTCCGTCGAGTTTATTAGCCTCACCGGCCTCCAGGTCGGGTTCACTTTCGTGGCTTTCATCGAGGAACCCAGAAAGCTTCCAGTAAGAGCAAGCAAGAATCAAGAGAGCGAAAGCGATGAGACCCAACATAGCAGCCAGACCACCGAACAAGTAGGGTACTGGAGAATGCCAGGCCGAGTGCATCTGAGCCGGCTCAGGTGACTTGGCTCCCATGTAAGCAGCAGCCATATCAGTTCTTGTTGGAGAGAGAAGGACGATGGAAGAAGAGGAGGAGGAGGAGGAGGATTGATTGATTATGGATCTTTGAGAAGAGGATGATTGGAAGGAGATGGAGACAAGGGTATATATTTATAGAGAGAGTGAAGGAACAGAAGGAGAGCTAGCGGTGGTGGTGCCGTTGATAATTAGGTGATATATGTCGTCATTGAGATTGGTGGGGCCGGGCATCAGACTGCTTAATCCGGATGGAGTGAATATTTTATGTATGAATTTGGACTATGAGTAGAATTAAAGTTTTGTGAGATTATATATATATATATATGATATATTTAAATATTTTAAAATATATATTACAAGTAAGTACTCTCTTTTTTTTAGCTCTTGTAATCTCTAAAACAGTCCATTAACTTATATTAAGATTAGAGGTGGTACTGTGTAAAGCAACGCCACTAGATTGATTATAATACATTATAATATGAATATGATTTTGGAAGCTCGTTTTTTCTTTGAAGGCTATGCTTGGCAACATTTTCAGGAAGTTCAAAAACTCGTTTAATAATATTTTTTTTGTAAAATGAGATAATTTTTTTCATATGTTTATCTCAACTTACGTAAAAGTACTTCTTCACCAAATTTTTACAAGTATAGAAAGTCATACACACTACTAGAAAAACAGCATTTAACGACGGAAAAATCCATCGCTAAAACGAAAGTCACTAAATTTAATGACGGAATTAGCAACGGATGTTTTTCCTTACGGAATTAGCGACGGACAATTCCACCACTAAATTAATGACGACGTTTTTTAGTTTAGTGACGGAATAAAAGCTCTCTCTTCTCCTCCGTCAAACTTTCAGAAGGCATCACATTATACATCCCTTTTCCTCTCTCTTCCTATTTCTTCTTCATTGATTTTTTCATTATTAACGAGAAGAACAAAAAATCTATTAGTATTATTCTTATTATTATATAGTTCTCATCATCTTCTCGTTAAAGATTCCTCATCCCAACAAAAAGCCATTGCTAGATAGATCCTCCATTAGTCCCAAAACAGGCTTGATCCAAATTCTTAACCATATACCCTCCTCCTAAAATCTTCTTCACATACACAGAAAAAAGAATTCCAAGGATTTTCTTTTTTTTCCCATATACCCAGAAAAAAAGGCAATGAAGGCCACATTAATTCTCAATACTCATCGTACCCTGTTTCAAAGATTTTCAAACATCAATTCCAAATCCTCCATTTTCTATCCTTCTTCCTTCTGCTAGGCTGTGGAATAACTCTGAATCATTCTCAGTGTCTACATTAAATGTTATAGCTTGAGCCTGCATCTCACTCGTTTCTCAGTCTCAACGATCCCACCACCACAACGACAACAAAGACCTCCTGAAATTATTGGCAAGACCACGACGGTAGAGGCAACTCAGGCTCGCATGGGGTGGGGATTTTGGTACTTATAGATGATCAAGTATTGAAATTTTTGGAGGGAGACGGGTTTCGATGAACTGAGGACCCGGATTGAGGATTAATCTAACGGTTAGGATTTGGTTATGAGGTAGCACACGGATCACTAGCTAGTTTGAGGCTGAGATTTTTATTTTTGCTTTTTAAATTTTTAAGCTTGGCGCCATAACTTCTAAGCGAGAGAGTTTTGTTTAGAAATTTCAATTTTAATTTAAATTAGTTGAGACCTTGATTTAAAGTTTAATTGTTAGTTTGTAATGAATGTATGATTAAATAAATATATTTTAATTATATATCAGCTGTCCTAAATAAAAGTAAAAACAATAAGGACAACTAATTTGAAAAATTAGAGAGGAATATAATATTCCTCGCTACTTGGGCAATTTAGAGAGGAATATTAAAGTCGTCGCTAATTTTCCTCACTAATTTAAAAAATTAGAGAAGAATATAATATTCCTCACTAATTGGGCAATTTAGAGAGGAATATTAAAGTCATTAATAATTTTTCTCGTAAATTTAAAAATTAGAGAGGAATTTAATAGTTTGCGCTAAATTCCTCACTAATTGGGTTATTTATAGAGGAATATCAAAGTCGTCGCTAATTTTCCTCACTAATATGTGATTTTCTAATAGTGAAATTAACTATGCGGCAAATATATCCACTTCCCACCGTACGACTGTGGTATAAATCGCACAATATTACTCCCCCTATCATTCTTTCCCTTTTCCATTCATAAACCCACAGTTTATGATCATATGTTCTCAAGTTTAAGCATTTTCTTTTAGAAAAGCAAAGCAAGATATATATATTTAAATGTATTCATCTAAAAGAGAGCACTATCTAGTATATGTACCTGACTGGCTGACTCACATAAAAATGATTGGATATTTTTAAACATGCATGAAAAAGTAAGCGCTCTGGGGTTTGATAATTTATTTTTCACATAACACACTGTTTAGTATTCCTTTTTTGTTGTAAGCTAATTGGTATGTTTAGAATCACATTTGGAAAAGTTAAACGTGCGTTTAACAGTATTTTTCTGTAAAATGAGATAATCTCCTTCACATATTTACCTCATAAATGGTAAAAACATTTCTCCACCGTGTTCTCAAACAACCCTAATGTTCGTCTTGCTTGTTGCACCAAGTTTGAGAAATGAATTAATGTAGTGTGACTTGTGAGAATTAAACATCTTATTGAGTAATAATATACGTTATCATGTTGTCTGCATTTTCCCATCACTTGATCGTTATATTTTACAGGAGACGATACGGATTAATGTTGGTAGTGTCTCGTATGTTTCTAATCCTTGCATGCAGAAAGTGTACGTATCGTATGATTAATCCATTGTAACACGATGAATTAAAGTTTAAATGTTTGTTAAAAATTCATCTACATCTAATGTTTAATAATATTTAGAATAAGATTATCTCTAGGCGAGAACACTGGTAAGTTGTAACTATATATCTCTTACATGTACACGTTTCTTTCATTCAATTCCTTAATTGCTCCGTCAGGTGGTCGCACTTGATGTTATATAATATGATTGTTATTCATATTTCATATTATCAGAATCCTGTTTATAGGGAATAATTTGATGCTCATAGTGTGCATATGATTCAATGAATGAAATATATACTTTTGCCATTTTTATTAAGAAGAAAAGGAATAAACGACATCAATAACAGTGTGTTTTTTATTTTTATCATACATTGAGGAGCAATGCTTTTGCTTTGCATAGTACATTTAGTTTTCATTAAACTTTGATGCCCAAATCATTAATTTAAAGAAAACTGATCCCCTCCAAATGGATTCCTCCCCAAGTTCTTACGTTTACCGAGACAAAATTCCTCTAACATATTTATTTCAGAATCTGTGATCGTTCTCCCAACGGACTATCCAAACAAGCCCAATGTGTGTTTGGAAATTCCGTTGGGAGAAATGAGTTTACGGATTTCAAGATAATTTTTATCGAGATGGTTTTTATGGATTTTAAGATGATTTTTATAGATTTTAAAATTTTTTTATCTCAACTTATATATACAATTAGAAAAACGAACTTCCCAAAACAAGCAGCATATCAGCCAGCATGGCATTCCCATGACAAACAATTTCTCCAGATTCCTAACACCAGAGTGTTCGATGTTGTGGTACGTGCAGCGTAGTGTCACGGGACAACATCCTGCGGGGTGGGCCCGTTTCAGATAAGGCTGGTGGGCCCACCACCACTCAGGCATATCATAGATGGCGTGGAAACTCCACCCAAGACTTTCTCGTCAACCGCGCCGTGTGGTTTCGTTTGTTACTAAAGGTTAGTTTGATTTCAATTTTTTAAAATCTAAGTTTTAAATTTAAATTTTTTATTTCATACTATCTTTTTTATTACTTTTTTCTCAATTCTCTTTCTTATTTTTTCTCTCTTTGTCTTTCTTACTTTCTTCTTTCCTACCCACTCTTTCTTACTTTTTTGTCTCGGAATCCGTAAAAGTTAGATATAAATCACTTTTCAAAATCTAGATTTTACCTCGAAATCTGTAAAACTTAAATTTTAAATCTAACT
This sequence comes from Vachellia pachyceras, assembly GCA_025593235.1. Lineage (NCBI taxonomy): Eukaryota > Viridiplantae > Streptophyta > Magnoliopsida > Fabales > Fabaceae > Vachellia > Vachellia pachyceras. The sequence continues at coordinate 695 of JANTPZ010000424.1, read as the reverse complement.
CTCAAACAAGTTCTGAATGCCCCACCGTGTTTGGTTGCTTTGCGTTTGACCTTTTTCTTTTCGGGATGGTTTTCGGAAAAAAAGCTGCCGCGCCTGGGAGAATGTTTTTACTTTTCAAATTCACATTCAACGTTTTTTTTTTAAATTGATATAATTTTTTTATATATTTATCTCGTAAATTATAAAAAATGTTTGCTAACTCAACACAAAACAATAAATAACATTTCTATATTGTACGTAGACTGATTTTTTTACACGATCTACAGTTTATTCAATAAGTAAGTTGAAGAAATTTTATTTTACTTTGAATGAATACATTTTCATGATGCCAATAATAAACATGACCAAAACAATGAAACTAAGAGAAAATAGGTTACTTTTCTTTCTTGTAAATCCATTTTAATTAGTTTTCACATGGAATAAAGATTACTTAAATCATTAAACTTATTTTATATTGATCAAAAAAACTTAAATTTATCTTTTATGAAAATATTTCATTTCTAGACAAATCATTCTCACATCAACGTTCCCTTTCTCTATTGGAGTATAGTTAGTAATTACATCACTTTGAAGTGTACCTATAGTTATCACATGTTGGGATAATCCCTTTACCGTGACTTGAATTGAACTCTGCTCCCTTTTTAACCAATAGAAATATTCTCTTCAATATTTTTTTTATAAATAACAACCATTTA
>JANTPZ010000423.1:0-40957 GCA_025593235.1 Vachellia pachyceras | reverse complement strand
GGCTTCCCAGTGACCAACGTGGATCTTCTGCCAGCTGGGATGACCCTTCAGAAGCTAATGTTCGGGACCATGACAGTTTTTGACGATGAACTAACCGAAGGACACGAATTAGGGTCAGGTATGATCGGAAAAGCACAAGGGTTTTATTTAGCGAGTGCCGTGGATGGGACATCACAAGTGTTGGCTTTTACGGCCATGTTTGAAGAGAATGGATATGGTGATAGTATAAGCTTTCTTGGTGTGCACAGGCTTCAAGTTTCAGAGTCTCAACTTGCTGTTATTGGAGGCACTGGGAAGTACCTTAATGCTAAGGGCTTTGCCACAGCTAAGACCTTTCCTATTACCAACAACGACCAACATGCTACTGATGGGGTTGAAACTTTGCTTCAGCTCACTGTCTATCTTAGCTACTAGAGATATCATTCTAGTGTTTCCTTTTTCATCTGTCAAACTTGTTCGTGATTTGAAATTTCATGTTTCAACTTTATAGTATATGTATACTTTTGTGTGTTGTATTACGTTATGAATGAAAAATTTTAGCATGTCAACAGTCAACAACCCATTTACATGAATATGTACACCATAGTATTAAAACCAAACAAGCACAGTCGTTTGGATCAACTGACAATGAAATCTTAAGTCTTAGTTTAAACAAGAGGTTATGAGTTAAACAATCTTTCGTGGGTGCGTAAGTTCCTTTCCTTATGTGAAGGATACAAGAGGAAAAAATCCAAAGTAGGTTGGGCAATAAGACTAATAAAGGGGAGTTCCTTACCAGTTCTATTAAGAGTTTTGGACGAATCGACTAGTATGAATTTTATATTTTTTCCAGCCCTCATTGAGTGCAAAATGACATGGTTTCGAGTTTTTTTTAATAAAAAGCACCAGGAAGTCATATTTGTACTTTATAGTTCTATTTTATTTTGGATTATGTGTAGTTTATATGTAAATGGTCACTTGTGGATTCATGTTTCATCTCTAGCACCTGTATACTCGTGCTGTATTCTGTCATGAACGAATATGTTAACATTTCAACATTGCACAACTCATTTAAAAGTATGGATTTCAAACTTTCAATACAGTGCTAGTTTATAATATTATTAAACTATCCTTAATAATTGTACATATTAAAATATGGTTTACATATATAAAGGAAGTTTCTAATCTAACTGATCATAAAACATTTTAAGAAAACCAATACACTTTTCACAAATAACTAATTAAATAATTTAATTAATTTATAAAAATGATAAATAAGATTTTTTTTGGTAATTAAGTCATTACCTTATGACCTCATAGTAAGTTCTCATTGTGCCCATTTGGAAACGCGATAGAGAAGTACTTTTATGCAAGTCGAGGTAAATATGTGAAGGAGATTATCTCGTTTTGCAGAAAAACACTGTTGAACGTGCGTTTGGCTTTTCCAAACACTCTAACAAACATGCCCATTGTTTTGCACATGTATAAGGAATACATGTTGTGTGTGGGTATTAATGACTATAAATGTAAATTTTCTAAAATACTGTAAGTAATCTAAATACTTAATAGTTCAAGAGTAATTTTTTTTGTTATCATTTTGCAAATCATATTCAAAACACTACAGACACTAAGGCCTTGTTTGGTACTATGGAATTAGAGGCAAGGAAATGGAAATGGAATTGATTTCCATATAAATTGCATGTTTGGTACCATGGAATTGGCCTCCACATGAAGGCCAATTCCATCAAAATGCCCTGAATTGATTTCCTTGTCTTCAGCTCGGTTTTGCAAATCCACCCTTCAAAATTCATTTTTGCCCTCACCCCTTCCATCCAAACCTCCGGTCTTCCTTCTCAGGTAGAGACGGACGAAGAACATACCCCATCGTTGGCAAGCACTTACCTGGCGACGCTGATGGCAACCTCTGGCAACCCACAACGGCGACCTCTACTAATGGACCGTTTCCCATCCCTGACCATCGGATCGCAGCACTAGAAACATCACAGAAAATATTGGAAAAAGAAAAACAAATTAAAATAAGAAGAAAAGAGAAGAGATAATATTAATAAAGCTTCTGATGATTAGATTACTTCGATAGAGTCAAGCTGGAGAGGCAAATTCATGGCCTCGCCGGATAGGGCTACATAATCAATGTGGGCATAGTTAGAAAGCAATGATTTGAGAGCATTAAATCTCGACTTGATACAGCCGAGCTCCTTAAGATGCCTGAGGGCTCTCGATCTGCGAGCAAGGAAGGCGCGGAAGTGGGTTTGAATTCGCCGTGTCCCGAAGGGAATAATTCAAAGACGGACGATAGCCATGCGAATGCACTAAACAACTTTGATTTTGAGCGGATGGAACCTCCGACGAGCATGACGGCGCCTGTGACCTCCAACGTTGAAGACGAAGCACTGTAACAGATCTGGAATTTTTGAAGACGATGGGCATGGAGGTCGGAGGGAGCAGGTCGGAGGGAGAGGGTCGGTGATAAATTTCATCTTGCAACGTCGAAGGGAGCAAGTTCGATGATAATGAGAAAGGAGGCAGCAAATATGAATAAGGGCATTTTGATCATTTTACCTAAAAATCAAGATTCATTTCCAAGACATACCAAACATACTTTTAAATTCTATATCTATATCCATATCCATTTTCATTTCTATCAAAATCAATTCTACATACCAAACGGGCATAAATGTAAGCAGCTCTTTTAACATGAATTGTTTTTTTTAAAAACCTTGATTCACCGAGGAATAAGTCTATTTGACTAGACACAACCAAACATAATAGTTCAAGAGTACTTTTTACTTCTTATTACATCATGTGCCCATTTGAATTAAAACCGCATAATCAATGTGGAAAATAAGCAATTTATACGGCATAAACAATTTGGGAAAAAACAATTTATACTCTTCAAGACAACTCTGCTCATGTATTTATTTGGTAGTGTGTAAAATTAAATAAAATAAATGAATGTAGATTCCCCACATCCACTTATAGTATAAAGCTGAAAAATCGATGAGAGAGAAGGGCTTGGATGTTTGGTGTCACACACACCTATACTGCACATTCGCATTGGGAGCTGCCCTTTGCTCCAAGGCAAAACAATCGTGGATTTGACTAACGAAAACAAAAATGACGAGATCCCTTCCTTGCAGAATACAGGGCTGTCATGAGGCCTGTTTCACTGGTGGAACAGTCAAACTGGTTAGATTGTCCCATTGTCCCATTGGTGGAAACAGGGCTGTCATGAGGCCTGTTTCACAAGGGCTGTCATGAGGCCTGTTTCACACCTCTTTTTTTCTTTTTTTTTAACCTGAGGGCTGAGGCTAACTTAAAGCAAGTTAAAGAAACTGATCTTAAACAGCAGGCTAACACATGCCAAAGACAGGCCTAAATGCCAAAAAATGGCTAAAATTATTTAAACAAATATAAATTATACAAAATAAAATAATAAACAATTGATATAAATTTATATATAGAATATAAATATAATTATATCTTCAAATTATAATACAAGAATGAAATAATAAACATTAAACCTTTGGAGCAGATTCAAATCCTATTGAAAGCAAATTATTTGCATATGCATATTTGATTTGATTATATTATATAATTTTTTTAAAATTTTTTTAGGCTTATAGCCTATAGGCCATTTTTATTTTAAAAAAAAAAAAGATCTGGCTTGTTTACACATTAAGACCTCTAAATTGGTCTTGACCTAACCTCTTTTACAAAAAGGCCAGGCTAGACGGCCTTCTTCCAATCCTATTAATCACCAATTGTTCTCAGATTATAAGGGCATTAACCAACAATATTGGGTCTAATGTAAGGGGTTAATCCCTTTTAACGTAACACAACAATGTTCAAATCCCTGCTGAGAAAGGTGACTACATTTAGTACTCGACAATATATCAGAGTTACGTTCAATAGGAGAATATCTGTGGCCAGGGAGAAAACGAATAGAAGGGCAATATCTACTGGTCCTGTTAGTTCCGACATTCTTCCACTCTCAGTATGATGATGATATCGTCTCAATACTTGACCGGTTTCACACGCCTCCAAAAATGTCCGGAATTGCGCCTCCAAAAATGTAAGTAATTGCTTGAATGAGGTTACATTAAAAAAGAAGGATCTCATTTGTATAAAAGATACGATCTAATATGAAAGAAAAACCAAAACTCAAACGTTTCACTGATAACGAAAGAGATATACATTTTCACTAAAAATAAGAGATCAAACATAAGTCCTTTGAGAGCTACATAGACTCCTGAATAGTCCACCTAGAATGATATGAACAATTTTTACAAGGAATCAAAACATTATGAGAACATCCTATGATACATGCCTTAACTATTGGCCTGTATTATACCTAACCTTGGATCCATCAAGAATTTTCTGGCCCTTTGATCATGTTGCAACGAACAATAATATTCCGGAAATCATCTAGGCTTAGCTGCAGCAGAGAAAATTATAAATACACAATTAGAAAGGTAAAAAAAGTAAACAGAGAAAACTCAAAATAACATCTGTCAACAAAATTATTGCCAGGATGATTGGAGCAATCTTTTGTATGAAGGAGACAAAATCATCAAAATTCATACTTCTTAGAACCAATGGTAAAGCAAATGATCTAGTCTCAAGGAAAAGTTAGAGAAAAAGAGAACAAACCACAAGTGAAAGTCATCATCCCCATGATACTTCTAAGCAGCCTTAAGAGTTATACATTGAGACCATTCCATGCAATTTATATGTCATTTATGTATATAATATACCCTGAGATTCTCTGGAACAATTTTCTCACCCAAAATAAATGAATAAAAGGAAAAAAATGCCTTTAGTCGTCTAACTTTATACAAGATTTTAGTATGGTCCCTTGATTTATAAAGTATATTCTTTCAGTCCTCTAAGTCTAACACTATTATTATTTGGGAATGTTTTATCGACATTTAAAACCTCAATGGCAGCATTTTTTTAAATAAAATTTATAGACTACTAGGGTTAGAGTTAGAGGAATGAAAATGCACATCTAAAGACCAACATAAAACCTTTTGTGAAATTAAAGAACCAAATGTATACTTTGACGCATACACACACACACACAAAATTTATACAAGGGATGGTGGTGAAAACACCGCATCACTCACTAGTTACTGATTGTATGAAGTAGAAGTGAAACAAGAGCATCAAGCGATTGCATTACTTACCTTTCCATCGTTATCACTATCAAAGCAGCGGATCATGTCAGATAACTCCTTGTCCGTCCACACAAAATCATGAGCTGCAGCAACTCTTTGTAAATCCCTCATTGTTACACTTCCTTTGCCTGTTTCTGCAAGATAGACCTTTCATCATCAGCGTTTAACAATCTGAAAATGAATGTAGGAAACCCAGGGAAAAGGCTTCCTTTTTCTTTGAGAGAGAGAGATAAGTATTTATTGTTGTATGTAATGACAGAAAGTGGCTCCCAAGACCAGTTGTAACATTCTATGCTTTTTGAAAAGCTTTCATTGAATTTTCACTCATTTACCAAAATAAAAGGTAGTCTTTAACTTGTTCTTTTTCTGGTTAAAACGAATGGAACCAGAATGAATGTGATAGGGTTACCTTTGCGGCCCAAACTTACAAGAGAAGGACCAAACCCACACAAATCGCTGCTTACAAGAGGAGGACCAGACCCACACCCAAAATGGAGGAGCAACACTCTGAAGCTCAGCAAGTTGACTTGGCAACTCCTACCAACTTGGAGAAAGAGTTAGATGACTAGGTGGCTATAGGTGGTGTTTAGCTACTGCGTATGTTATTTTGGGAACTGTGTACTATGTTACTTTTGGTGTATTTAGGTTTGTTGTCATGATGTTTTTTGAGGGCATGCATATTGTGTATTTTTGAGTGAAAACAGCAGAGAGAACTGGCCTCTCGAAAGCCAGTAGAGAGTTGTAATACTGTGATTGTTTCGCTACTGTTGTATCAAGGGCTTGCCCTATTTTGAATATCAATATCAGTTCCACCTTATTTCCAGAGTTTGGGTTCTTGGGTTGTATCATTTGGTATCAGAGTGGGTCGTTCCTTAAGATCTGTGAGTATTAAAGAATGAGTTACACGTAGGGCGAAGTCCAAGAGATGAAAGAAACTGTGGGGAGTTTGGAACGGAGGATGGACGGGTTTGACGAAATGATCCAGCAGCTGCAAACTTCGATGGCACAGTTAATGGGGAAACGTGGAAACGCCACGGAGTCTCACGCCACCGAGCCTGGAGGTCAGAATGGGGGAGAAGGCACAGGCACCAGCGGTGAAGCCAAGAAAGAAGCAAAGAGGTATAGGAAGTTGGAGTTACCTGTTTTCTCGGGAGAGGACCCTCTCGGATGGTTCTACAAGGTGGAGAGGTATTTCCGTGCTAATGTGATAGCAGAGGCAGAGACGATGAACGCCGCAATCCTGTGTCTGGAAGGCAAGGCATTAAACTGGTACCTGTGGGCTGAACCGAGAGTGGCTCTCCGGAGTTGGTCTGAGTTCAAACGTGAAGCATTGAGGCGATTCCACCCATCTCAACTGGGGGATGAGTATGAAATGCTATTAGCTATAAAACAGGAGCACTCAGTGACGGACTTGGTAGAGGAGTTCGAGCGACTATCGGCCACCCTCAGAAGCATACCGGAGGAGTGCCTAGTAGGGACATTCAAGAATGCTTTGAAGCCAGAAATCAGGGCAGAGTTACGCCTCTCACACGCCAACACATTGCAAGAAATGGAGACAGCGATCTGGATCGAGGAGAAGAACACAGTGCTGGAGCGCACCAGAGACCCACGTGCGACCTGACTCCAACGTTATTCGAGTGGACCCAAAACCGACTCGGCCCACAGTTCATACAATCGGATTAACCAACCCCCTGAGGCCAGTAGAAATACAACAACCATGGTCCCCATTCCGACGAGCACGAGACGACCTGAGGCAAGGAGCATTGACGAAAAAACTGGGAGCTCAGCTGCGAGCTCCAACTCAGTCAAACAGGGAGGACGAACGCATAGACTACCGGACGCAGAGATTGCACGCCGACGGGAACTCGGGCTTTGTTTTAAATGTGCAGAGAAGTTCGGTCCGAATCACATTTGCAGGAACAAACACTTGCAATTGTTGCTGTTGGAGCCGACGGATGAGGAAGGAACCGAGGCGCTTGAAATCGTTCCGGCGACCGAGGGTCACGAGCTGGAAGGGGTAGCGAATGAAACCCAAATGGAGCTATCATTGAATTCAATTGCTGGGTTTGGAAATTCTCGCACCATGAAGGTCAAGGGAGATATTAGAGGTAAGGAGGCTATATTTCTAATCGATAGTGGTGCAACACGCAACTTTGTGGCTGATGAACTCTGTGACCAATTGGATTTACCTACGGAAGAAATTGCGGAATACACGGTAACAGTGGGGGACGGATATTCTGTTAAAAAAAACAACGGTGTAGGGACTTACCATTCCAGATACAAGGGCTAAGAGCAACATAGACCTTTTACCCTTTTCCTTTAAAGGGAGTGGACGCCGTGCTTGGAATGGAGTGGTTAACGTCATTGGGGGAAGTGAAAGTAAATTGGAGTCGATTAACCATGAAGATTGGTAAGAAGCAGGACCGAGTGTGTTTACAAGGTGATCCTACCTTGTCTCCAGAACGCAAGTTACATACAAAACCATAATTCGGTCAACCAGAAAAAATGAGTTGTTTTTGATTGAGTACAATGGCCTGAGCGCGAAAGTATAGGAACTATGACCTTAAACCCAGAAGTAGAAGAGTTGCTCAAGGTATTTCCAGAGGTCTGCCAAGCACCGGGAGGGCTACCACCCCTTAGAGCACATGACCACTCGATTGTGCTTAAAGAAAGGGAGCAACCCCCCAACATTCGACCATACCGATATCCTCACCTACAAAAGAACGAGATTGAGAGCATGGTGCATGAAATGCTGAACAGTGGAATTATCCAGCCCAGTAGCAGTCCATTTTCGAGTCCGATGTTACTAGTGAAAAAGAAGGATGGAAGCTGGCGGTTCTGTGTGGATTATCGAGCTCTTAATAAGATCACCATACCTGACAAGTTTCCAATACCTGCCATTGATGAGTTGCTGGATGAATTGAAGGGTGCCCAGATTTTTTCAAAGCTGGATCTTAAATCTGGATATCATCAGATCAGGATTAAGGATGGGGATGAGCATAAGACTGCTTTTCAGACACACGAGGGACATTATGAGTTCAAAGTTATGTCCTTTGGATTGACCAACGCCCCCTCAACCTTTCAATCTCTCATGAACAAGGTATTCCGTTAACACTTGCGTAAATTTGTGCTTGTATTCTTTGATGACATACTCATCTATAGCAGTGATTTACTTTCACACTTGGGAACATTTACGGATTGTACTAACCTGTCTAAAAGAGAATCAATTGGTGATCAATCTAAAGAAATGTAGCTTTGCTCAACAACAAATTGAGTACCTTGGACACATCATTTCACGAGAAGGCGTTCAGGCTGACCCGGCAAAGATTGATAGCATGCTAAATTGGCCCAGATCAAGATTAAGGCTGGGGATGAGCATAAGACTGCTTTTCAGACACACGAGGGACATTATGAGTTCAAAGTTATGCCCTTTGGGTTGACCAACGCCCCCTCAACCTTTCAATCTCTCATGAACAAGGTATTCCGTCAACACTTGCGTAAATTTGTGCTTGTATTCTTTGATGGCATACTCATCTATAGCAGTGATTTACTTTCACACTTGGGAACATTTACGAATTGTACTAACCTGTCTAAAAGAGAATCAGTTGGTGATCAATCTAAAGAAATGTAGCTTTGCTCAACACCAATTTTTGTACCTTGGACACATCATTTCACGAGAAGGCGTTTAGGCTGACCCTGCAAAGATTGATAGCATGCTAAATTGGCCCAAGCCTAAGAATGTAAAGTCCTTGAGAGGATTCCTAAGGCTGACCGGGTATTATCGCAGGTTTGAGAAGAATTACAGCAACATAGCTCACCTTTCTCACTGAATTATTGAAGAAAGATGCTTTCAAGTGGACTCCTGAAGCTGAAAATGCATTTGAGCAGCAGCTTAAGACAGCGATGACTACACTACTAGTCTTAGCCATGCCGGATTTTTCTGTACCCTTTGAAGTGGAGACTGATGCTTCAGGTTTCGGTGTGGGTGCTGTTTTGATGCAGCAAGGCAGACCGGTGGCGTATTTTAGTCAGAAATTGTCTAACCATGCACAGCAAGGATCCATCTATGAGAAGGAGCTCATGGCTATCGTATTGGCAGACAAGAAGTGGTGGCATTACTTGTGGGGGCAGAAGTTTATCATCCAGACAAACCAGAAAGCCTTGAAATATCTCTTGGAACAACGAATAGTGGATGACAACCAGCAGAAATGGGTGTCCAAACTAATGGGCTTCAAGTTTGAGATTTCCTACAAACCGGGAAGAGAAAATAGGGTGGCGGATGCCTTGTCTAGGCAGGAGCAGTTAATGGAGCTTAAAGGGTTTTCGTTATGGCAGCTTGATGAGATTGAAGAATGGGAAAAGGAAGCTCAAACTGACCCGAAGCTTTCGAAAATTACCCAACAGCTTATCACCCACCCGGGAAGCGTCGAAGAGTATAGCTTAAACAAGGGTTGTTTGCTGTATAAGGGCAGATTGGTATTGGCTAAAAACTCCACCCGAATTCCCTTGTTGCTAAAGGAATATCATAACTCACCGGTCGGGGGGCACGCGGGGTACCTTCGTACTTATAAACAGCTCGCTCAAGTAGTGTATTGGGAAGGGATGAAAGCTACCATTCAGCGGTATGTGGCTCACTGTGATATATGCTAACGGAATAAATATCAAGCCTTATCTCCGGCTGGACTGTTGCAACCGCTCTCGGTTCCCCATAATATTTGGGAGGACATCAGCTTGGACTTCATCATAGGGCTACCAAAATTGAAAAGATACGACACGATCCTAGTGGTTGTAGACAGGTTCACGAAATATGGTCACTTCTTAGCCCTTTCTCATCCCTTCACTGCCAAGGATGTCGCTGATATATTTATACAAGAGGTGGTCAAGTTGCATGGTTTTCCAAAAACCATAGTCAGTTCTGGCAGGAGTTATTCAAGCATGCTGGTACACAACTTTGCCTCAGCTCAGCTTACCATCCCGAATCAGATGGCCAAACCGAAGTCTTAAACAGAGGATTGGAAACCTACCTGCGGTGTTTCACTAGTGAGAAGCCTAAGCATTGGGCTCAGTGGCTTCCTTGGGCCGAATATTGGTACAATACTTCTCACCACAGTGCTGCCAACATGACCCTTTCAAAGCAGTTTACGGTCGCGATCCTCCCACTTTTCTCACACTGCAAGATGAACCGTCCGCCATTGAGGAGGTTAACGAGCAGATTCGTGACAGGAACGCCATCATTGCTACCTTGCGGGAGAATTTGCTCAAAGCACAACATAGGATGAAGGAACATGCCGATAAGCATCGGCGCGATGTCCAGTTGGAGGTTGCGAATCAAGTCTATGTTAAGATCCAACCTTACCGCCTCCGCACGTTGGCAAAGAGGACCAATGAGAAGCTCAGCCCACGTTACTATGGACCTTTCCCTATCATAGAGAAAGTGGGGAAGGTGGCGTATCGCCTGCAACTACCTCCGACAGCCCGTATTCATTCGGTATTCCATGTTTCCAACCTGAAGAAATCTGTTCACAATGCTACTGTATCTCCATTTGTTCCCGCAGCTCTTTCGGACGAATTGGAACTCCAAGTGCAACAGGAGGACGTTTGCAAGGTTCGCAAGCTTGTAAATGGTCAACTTGAAGTTTTGGTCAAGTGGAAAGATATGCCGGACTTTGAGAACTCCTGGGAAGACGCACATATGATTGCCAAACAGTTTCCCACTTTTCCCCTTGAGGACAAGGTGAAACTTTTAGGGGTGGGTAATGATAGGGTTACCTTTGCGCCCAAACTTACAAGAGGAGGACCAGACCCACACCCAAAATGGAGGAGCAACACTCTGAAGGTCAGCAAGTTGACTTGGCAACTCCTACCAACTTGGAGAAAGAGTTAGATGACTAGGTGGCTATAGGTGGTGTTTAGCTGCTGCGTATGTTATTTTGGGAACTGTGTATTATGTTACTTTTGGTGTATTTAGGTTTGCTGTCATGATTTTTTTGAGGGCATGCATATTGTGTATTTTTGAGTGAAGACAGAGGAGAGAACTGGCCTCTCGAAAGCCAGCAGAGAGTTGTAATACTGTGATTGTTTCGCTACTGTTGTATCAAGGGCTTGCCCTATTTTGAATATCAATATCAGTTCCACCTTATTTCCAGAGTTTGGGTTCTTGGGTTGTATCAGAATGGCTTATAAGGAATGATATCACCTTAAACTGGACACTTTTATGCAATAATGTATTTCAATTTGAATAGAACATACAGAATACAGCTCCTCGATTCTAGATGTGTGATCCTAGTTAATGTCCTTCGCATGATCTTTTTGCCATTTTCATCCTTGCCTCAACAAACATAAATAGCAGAAACAAATATTACCATCAATCTCAAAGAAGTGTACAATGACTTCATCCTCAGTCATTTGCAGCCGACTAGTAAACTGTTGACAGATTAAACTATTAGAACAACCACAAATAGATAAAGAAATTGTAAGAATTAAAAACAAACATGAATATGAAACTAAGTACAAACCGATTTTTTGTTCTTCTTTCTCCCCTTATCTTCTTGTACGTGATTCTTTCCCTTAATAGCCACATGTGCAGTATTTGCTACATGCTTGTCAGAAAAACATGAGCCTTCAGCAGAGTCATGCAGTGAAAGAGCAATTGCCTATTAACAAAAATCATGTATTGAACATGCATTAGTTCATAGCATCAATCTGTTAAGCAATGTGGCAAAAAAGCTTAGGATCCATGAGAAACAAGGAATAAGATATAAATGCCTGCTTCAAAGCTTCATCATCATCATCATCAATGTGATGGGAATTATCACAAAGGTCCTTCCTAGAAACACTAGCTTTTGGTTTTGAACTTTTTTTCTTCACCTGCAATTGGTATTAACAAAAAGTCACAGTAAATGTCAAGCCTGTGCATTGTGCTAATGAAATAGCATAGTGGCAACTGGGAAAAAGAGAATTTTAGTTTAATTGCTTTCTCATCAAGAACTTGCATAACACAATTTCATGAAAGCACGAAGTATCTAAGAACGCATAGCTTTTAAGAGTACTTCTAAAACAGATAGTAAACAACAAAATGTCATATAAAATTAAGCTGCTCAGAGAAATAGAATTAGTAAACAGATTTCAGATGGAACCCTTAAGTGCGTCACAGAACAGAACCAAGAAATCTTAGTCTTCCTTTAGGTTAACCCTACATTCCCAGCATATAAAACTAATTTAATGTTTCCCAACAGAGGAACTATACAAGATATTTGCTAGAAGATTTATAGCAGCTTACATACAAATCATAAATTTTATAGACGCCATGAGCCTTGAAGAAATTCATAATCAGATATAACTATAACAGTAAATGAGCTGAGTCTAAGAAGAATGAAAGAAAGTCACCAGAAGTAGAATAATGACAAAAAGAATTAAATTGAAGAGGCTGCAGACGCTAAAAACCCTTTCTTTCATATAAAAATATCAACTGAATTTAGTACTGGATTCATAACCTGAAACTAAACCTATCATGCAGCAAGGGCCTGAGTACATAGCTAAACATATAACTCATGCAAACCCAACAATATCTCTCAAATGATTAGTCAATGATAAACAAATTGAGGCATGTGAGCGTGCACACACATATATCACTATTTTTTTAACAGATGTTTCTAGCCATTAGTCATGACTCGGGTGCTACATCCCTCACGCCACTAAATATCCTAATGTCTGTCATGCTGCACGTATTGAGATAACATATTAGGTACTGTTGTGGTCCCCGCCTTATATAACAAGACCATTCCATAGAACTCATCAGCCCAATCACAAGGCTTACTAGTAATTATTCTTTACAAATTCTATGGGACATTGGTCTTGCGAAATCAAAACCTTCCCTCAAGAAGATTCTTAATATAGTTGAATGTTAGTCACTGTTTAATTTGAATAGTTTATGCTTTATTATTAATGAACTTTCACTTGCAACAAAACCAAACAAACAGCAAAAATTTGATTTGCTAGTGTGAAGTCTGCGCAGGAAAAAGATTTTGCTGGTATAATGCATAAAATGAAAGGAAAAGTAAAGATTTTCAGCAGCAATCATACTCATTATGATTCCATTAATATCACTGAAGTGGTCTAATGACATTCTATATACAATGAAAGCGTATATCTACTCGAGACATTGTGGAATAAACAACGAAGCAAAACCGACTAAAGTTTAACAACCTAACAATATATTGATTCACTAAGCCGAACTACTAAAGGAGCAGAAGATTCGAAATTCCACACTCTCAAAAAAAAAAACTCTTCTTTGCAAACAAGTTTGAAAGAATAAAATTTCTCAAAAAGAAAAAGCATACTTCCAGATAAACCATAAGCCCAGATTATATATTTTCCCCCCTTTAGCAAGAAAATAACAGAGAATCCCAGGCGATTAAAGCTGAAACATTTTCACTACCCACCTTCCTTTTCCTTGACCGAGAGGCTTTTTCACTGACAAAATCCTCATCATCGTCGTCGTCATCAACATCGTGATGCCCATCCTCCTCGCTCGAGGAACTTAATCTCGCTTCTGCATCATCAGGCACGTATTCTTCATCATCCCCAGCCTTATTTTTCCCCTTCTTGACGGTAACAATGTGACCTGGACGCTTCAACGAGGACGCCATTTTGGGCAAACCTAGAGCCTCCAACCTCGCTCTGTTCTCCGCAATTCTTGAGAGCCTCTGTTTTTCATACTCGGAAACGCCTTGAGGATGGACAGGGGTGCAAGCTTCAGCGTCCTCGGAGCTTGAATTCTCGTTCGCATCTTCAGATCCGAAATCAGACATATTGCGCTTTGGCATTTCGGTTATGTGGGTGAAGTGTTTCTCACTAGAATTGACAGATTGAAGCGTGCGAGCCAAAGATTTTGAGCGGGTTCAAGTCTTCCAAGTGATTGTTTCTGAGAAAGAGGTGCTAAATAATATATTTATAAAAATAATGTGTTTAGAAATTGTAACTTATTTACAAAATTAAAAACATAAATTATAAAAATTAAATTAATATTAAATAGTAATTTTGTTAAATTAAATAGCCTCAACAATCCTTTTATTTGTCTCTGTGTCCTCTCCCCCAACTTGACATGTGTGGTCTTCTCTGTATATGCCACTCTCGCTTCGTTCTATTCCCCACACGCCTAAGCCCAAACACCAACACAACCTTACCTTCTCCCCTCTGTATCTCTCAAAGCATTAATTTGCTTGCTCTCTCTCCGATAAAACCACCTGAGATTTCTCTGTCAAAAAAGACAAGAAATCAGAAAACAGAACCATGCCTGAAGCTCCCATAGACTCCACAGGCTACAAGCTCGCAAAGAGCAACAAGAAAGCTCTCGAGTTCCTCGAGAATGTCACCTCCAATCCCGACCCAGTCCAGAGTAAAGTCCTCGCTGAAATCCTGTCGATAATGCCAACGTCGAGTGCTTGCAGAGATACGGCCTCAATGGCGCCACCGACCACGACACCTTCAGGAAGCTCCTCCCGGTAATCTCCTACGAGGACATAGAACCCGACATTACCCGCATCGCCAATGGCGATACCTCCCCCATCCTTTGTTCCAAACCCATCTCCGAGTTCTCACATGGTCCCACCCTCAAATGAATCTCTAATTCAATTCCCCTGTTTTTACAGTTTCAAAAATCTCGCTCCTCAACGTTTTGTCTCTCTCTGATTTTGCAGTTCTGGGACTTCCGGTGGAGAGAGGAAGCTGACGCCGATGATCTAATAGGAGCTCGGAAGAAGGACGTTACACTGTTCATAAAATCAGAATCGAAAGGTTGCAGCGTTAGGCGAAGGTTTGAATAACGGTTAGGAGAGTAAATTAACATTAAGCTGAAGGAGATGGAAGCATAGACAGTTGGCCTGATTTACTGCTGAAGGAGAGCGGCGTTGGAATTTACGAGAAGAGCGGTAGGTGAGGAGAAAAGCTCCAATTTGTAGCTGGGCTAGAAGTGTTTTCTGCACACAAAGCTGCTTGCCGGAAGAAGCCTAGCCAAAATTGGCAAAAATTGGAACAGTATCCCTATCGGGCTTATTGGACTGTACACCGCACGGTTGGGCCCTGCTCCAAACATGCTGAATATGCCCATTTAAAAAAACAGTAGAGAAATACTTTTACGCAAACTAAGGTAAATATATAAAGAAAATTATCTCATTTTACAAGAAATACTGTTAAACGTATACTGATTTTTCCAAACGTTTCAACAAACAAGGCTAATAATGATGACGACCAAGACACGACATACTTAATATTTTGCTCGAATTGCACCACCGCACCTTTATCATAAGAAAATTTCAAGGGGGAATCGGGTTATTGACAAATTAATTAGAAAATTGCATGATCTAGGTTATATGAAAGGCATACGAAAGATTAGTTGCATTTACCTATGTGAAAAGTTCAGTTATATACTGTAAAAGGTCAATTGCATATTGTGAAAGATTAATTAAATTTTCTAAAAAAATGCAAATGTAATTTACCTTCTACATTATACAACTAACATTTTATGACATACAAACAAATGAGCTTTCACATTATACAAATACAATTGACATTCCCATTAATTTATCAATTAGCTCCTTTTAAAACTTAACTGGCCAGCAGAATTAAAAATCCTTCCAAAGTAATCATAACCCCAAATATTTCATTAGACTTGCTAACTTAACCGAGTACTAAAAGATTTCTTGCAAAATTAAAATACTATGAATAGATTGGGACATTCTCAGTCTAGGCACTGTAATACGATACTCATAGCTGTAATGTTCATGGTGATTCAATTAAATCGTGTCCACACCCCCCCCCCAAAAAAAGCACTTTAGACCCTAGCACATGACATTTATAGCACAGCAGCAACGAGTTTTCATAGCTTTTTAGTTCAAAAAAGCATGAATAATCTAGAGGCTATTGTTATAAGAGATGGTAAAACGGACCTGCTCAATAGTAGCAGGATGGTCCGTTGCAAGTCAAGCTAAAAGACCGGAATGCTAGCACGATGATATTTATCCAACCCAATCCACCACTTTTTAAAAACAAGTTCATATTTTTTTTACACATAATATTTTTTTAATTTGAATTTGAAGTATCTTTTTCATTTTTTTCAATATCTAAAATGAAATATCCTTTTTTACCAATTTAATTTATAAAAAAAACCACAACTTGAAGATAAAACATCTAATTCAAATTCCAAATAATACAATTAAAAGATATATAATACACTTCAAAAGTTGAATTCAAGTATTACAATTCAAACTAAATATAAAATACAAATCAAATAATTAACAATCATTTAATATTAATTAAATTTAAATTATGATTAGAGGTTGTTCACATTTTTTTTATTAATCAACTTTATTTTATTTAAAAGGGGATTGGTAGGTTAACTCGTTGCAAGTTGAACTAAAAAATCCGCCTTTTGGTGAGCCACTTTTTAGTCAACACAACCCATCACTTCTTTGACGGATTGACCTATGGGTTCAATCCATAATTCCGATTCTAGTTATACAAACCTCATGAAAGCGATGGCTCAGAGAGAGACCATTCATCAAGTAGGCATAAGACTCCCTCCATCAAAAGTATAAACCTTTCATCCTCCTCCTTCCATTTCCCTGTAAACAGCCACCTAAATGTTTTCAAACCAAGTAAACTTTACTTTTTTCATCGTTCCACCAGCATTATATTGAGTATCAACTTCCCCAAATAAACATAAAAGGCGAGTCCAAACAAGACAAGGGCTCATGACCAATTTCTCCTGGAAAATTATGAAAAAGAAAACACAATACAAAAAAAAAAAAAAAAACTTGCTGAACGTCAAAGGAGTTTGCTTGGCTACTAGATGCATCCATCACCATTTATAAACAGAAGCCAACTAAGGAAGAAGATAAAAGTAGATGTTTGGTATGGCCATCAGAGCGGGTGAGATTAATGAGCTTGCAATACATGTCTTCGATACTCTCCCAATGCCCAGATGGGGAATATGTTTCTGTATGCAGAGTAAGAGATCATGCAGTTCCTATTGAAAACTCCAGTTATTTCCTGCAATAATTTAAAGAGTATGAAGAAGATTGATTACTTAAGGCTTATACACTAGACATGGAGCAACATAAACTATGCTCTATAAATCTTTATTCAAAGAGCATGACAAATGCTGTGACAATGGATTTTCTCTTCTTCCATACCTGTTGTGGGAAGTCACCGTCCTCCATTTGGGAATTTATCAAATATTTGGCAGCACGGTGCAATGGTGTTGGATCTCTTTCAGCCTGTTGGCAAAAGTTAAATTTCATCAGAAACGGGAAATCGTATAATCTGCATATGATTTTCTTTGTTTCTCCTTTTCCGTTAGACATTAGAGCTCTATTTGGTAAGCCCGTTTGCACAGCGGGTGCGCTTACCGATACACTTTTCCTCTCACATAAACTGCCTCGGAATCTGTGTCCGTTTTCCCAACGGGCTATCCAAACGGAGCCTAGAATGAGGTAATTATACAGCATGGAATGCATCGATAAAATACTCAAATCTGTTTCAAATCATACGAGGTTCTATTGTAACTCATAAGTGGAAAAACACGTATGGAGAAAAACCTATCGAGTTGTAAAAATTACATTTTAACTTGAAAGAAGTTAGGAGAAATGGCTAAAATTGTTTTACTTCAATTCCCTTCCTCTCCATTCTGTTCAATGAAACAAATAAATCATAGGACATAAGAAACAGAAAGGGAAAGCATGACAAGGGAGAGGGATGGGGTCCTTCGCTCAGCTGCACTATGTCCAAACCCCACTCTGCCATCAGATAAAAGTGTATTTGGCAAAAGGAAATGAGTCAAGAACTTGACCAAATCAAAAGAAAAGTAACCAATCCATTTACATTAATATCCATCTTATAAAAGAATGAATATTGAATTCTTGATTCAAAAAAGAAAGCTAGCTTTTATATGAAATTATAGTGTAAAGTTTATATATAAAAAATTGTTTCCACATATTCATTCAGACATGGGAATTTGTTTTAACTACAGTTTGTTATGGCAACGTAATAAATGCATAAAGACTTCCTTTATACCTGTCCAGCATTAATGAGAGCCAGCATTGCCCACCCTGTATTTACTAAATGAGACCTGTTTCCTTCCAGATTTGAATACGCCTGAGCAAAGTAACATTGCTAACGATAATTATTCAGAAATCTTATTATTTAAATCACTGGAAGTAATCCGGTGTCCTCACTGAGTGTTGTCATCTTAAAGAATTAAATGCAATATACAATCCAGAGATACAACCACCAAATTTTTAATTTGTTAAATTTTGGCGATCCATGTTATTAGTAACACACCTGATAGATGATACCGTCTTTATTTGGGCACTTATATTGCTTTTACATCTCTATGCTTCTACCCCCTATAATCATGTGTTTGAAATGTGCAAGAGCATATACATGTATTTAGGCATAAAGGGGCAGGATTTTATGAGAACCCTTTTGTATTTGGGCGAGAATGTGCGTGTGTACAATAAACATTAGAGATTAGTCGCATAAAAATTTACCTTGTTTTGACAAGAGAGATAACTTTCTCCCCACCCACCAGAAGGGAGCTGCTTAGACAGCAGAAATTCACAAGCTTTACGGACACTAGAGCAATTATTGAAGTCCTTTCCAGCAGCAATCAATCCATTTACTCCAAACCATGCACCATATGTGAAGCAAATCCCCCAAGCGCCATACCTGAGATCAGATTCAGTGGTTAGAGTTCACCATAACAAGAAAAAAGCAGTAGCAGATAAAAAACAAGCCATACAGAGATTAGATGCATGCATGCAATATGCTCAACATCATTTTAATTCAAAATTATTATAATGAAAAAGGTGGTATCTTAAGGAAGGGGGCAAACCATGAACCATCTGAATCTTGAATTGTTTGAATAAAGGAGACTGCTTTTTCAATACAACGTTCTATTTCTTGTCTACGGTGACCAGGATACAACTTGCTAAATAAACTCAAAGCTTGTATTGCTGCTGACGTACACTCCACATAGCTATAGATTACATACAAGAATGCTGAGATATGTTAAAATTCAGAAAGGGAGAATGGAAGGAGGTATGCAGAAACTGGTATTGAGGAAGCATTTAATAACTTACGGATAATCAATAACGATGTCACCAAATGTTTCAGCAGGATTAATAATCTGACAACAAGGTGATGTTAATAAAACGTGTAAACATAAACAAACAAGACTATCTGATGGAACCAATTTTGTTAGAAAGAAATAAAAGAGGAAACAGAGGAAGATGAAATAAAATGGAAAGCAACATTCTGATGATCAGGGCATTTACCTTGAGACTACTAACACTAAGGAGAAAGAAACAAAGAATTAGTGTTGCTCTAGTGTTGATAGAGACCTGTCTATTAGAGGGTAGTATTGGGACTGTGAATGTTACTTTTTGGCTTATATTAGTGGTTGGAGTCTCCTAGATGAAGCAGGTCATATTTTGTATTGAGTGGTGAGGAGAGACTGGCCTCTTAAATTCCCGTGGATTATGTCCTTTGTGAGTTGTTATATCTTTTGAACATTAGTTTCTGTTCTTAGAGAGTGTAACAGGGAACAGGGTTTTGACCAGAATCAGTGGAGTCCCTTTGTAGTACTGATTCGGTATTTTCTAGCATTGAGTATCAAAACCTCAAGGATTTCCCCCATTTATTTCTTCTGCTATCCTTGTATTATTTCTTTTTCTTATCAGCAGGGCTATAACACAATTCAATTCATTCACATCTATCACACTTATCCATCCAAATATCCATATTAATAGAGATACAACATACCTCATTGGAACGAACAATTCTGCTATCCTTGTATTATTTTTCTTTTTCTTATCAGCAGGGCTATAACACAATTCAATTTATTCACATCTATCACACGTATCCATCCAAATATTCATATTAATAGCGATACAACATACCTCATTGGAAATAACAATTCAAAAAATTTCTGACTTCAATTAACATCACAAAAGCCAAATGTGTTAGCGTGCACATGCAAGCTAAGCATGCTCAAAAAGCAGCTTTCCATATTCTGAATATTGATAGCTTGTAATGAAACCTAAAAAGGACAAGCTCAAGGATGTAACCCAAGGAAAAAAAAAACAAATGAGCTCGAGGAAAATTGAAAAGGTTCAAACCCACAGAAAATCTACATCCGCCAGCTTTTGTGGCGACAATCCCACAAGCTTAAGTTTGGCAACCTAACACATAAAAGAGAAGTTGCAATGGTAATTGGATTCTATTAGAATTAGTTCTGCTCTATATTTGATTGTGGCTTCTTTAAATTGCCACTAGTTGTTCAATTCCTTGTATGTATCATAGTGATTTTATATGCAGATAGAGTCAGACTTTCGGTACAAGGGGAAAAAATAGAGTTAAATGGTTGAACAATGTCTGGAGTAACATGCATCCAAGCATAAAAAAGGGCTCAAGGATTAGTCTTTCAACAAGTTAAAAGCAAATAGTCATAGACAGATATTGTTCTTTCCTATCGGAAGATAAATTGCATCATCGCATAAAGGATGTTAAAAATTAATCAAAGAGTAAAAACCCACACAATGAAAGAAAGTTACCTCCAACCATGCATATGATCTAGTGAGTTCATACGTTGCAAAACCACCATCTGCATTCTGTAATGATTGAAAACAAAACACATCTCTGGATTCAACACTTCAAACAATTGGAAAATTGAACAAATTGAATTGAAAATATAGAATAACTTGTGGTTAAGATGATAATTAATACTTTGATATGTTTTTATGTTAATAGATGAGAGTATCACGGGGTGATTAGTGTATGATATCAGGCATTTAGTTTTCCTTATTTTTCTCCTAATATTTCGTGATCTGCTGCATGATCAGCACTGTATATACCGAGTTCGATACTCACAAGTGGTAGTGAATTGTATTTTAGCTCATTATTCACATGGTATCAGAGCCGGACGATTCCTCTGAAGCTTTCGATCCAACAAACACCTCTGACGAGTCGCACCTAGGTCGTCCAGCAGGAGAGCCATCAATGTCTATCAACGAGAGGTCCTCGACGAGTGATCCACGACAAGCTGGTGGTTTGTCGGGCATGGCTACTGGTCTTGAAGGGTCGTCGGTGCTGATTGTGTCGGACAAGATGAATGGATCAAACTACCGAGAGTGGGCCCAAGTTGTCAAGCTAGCTCTTGGCGGCAGAGGAAAGATGGGATACCTTACCGGGAAAAATGGAATCCCTGACGAGTCCAACGTTGCAGCTACATAGCAATGGCACACTGACAACTCCCTTGTATCTTCATGATTGATCAACACCATGACTCCACAAATAAAGCGGAGTTTCATGTTCCTCTCGACGGCCCATGAAATTTGGGAGGCAATTTGTGACTCCTATTCAGATGGAGAAGATTTGGTACGCTTGTTTGAAATCAAAACAAAAATTTGGGAAATCAAACAGGGTGACCGGGATGTTACGTCATTTTGGTTGGAAATCCCTGCATTGTGGCAGGAATTAGATCTAATGTCTGATGAAGAGTGGACATGTTCTTGTGATGCTACTCACTACAAAGATCAGACAGAACGAGAACATGTTTTCTAGTTCCTGGCTGGGCTAAATCAGTCACTGGATGATGTGAGAAGCAGAATCCTGAGTCGGGTACCCCTTCCATCGACACGAGAAGTGTTCTCTGAGGTTCGGCGAGAGACTTTAAGAAGAAAAGTTATGTTACCAGACGTTACTGTGCCTCCCACTTCTAATTCTACTGCATTTGTCAGTCGGCACCTTGAAAGTTCATGGGGACAGAAGAGCAGGGTTACTTGTGATCATTGCAAGAAGACAGGTCATACTCGGGATAAGTGATGGGATTTGCATGGGAAGCCACATGACTGGAAGCCTCGCAAGGGCAAGCCTCGTGGCTATCTGACTCCTGAACACCCACCAGCAAGCCCAGAGTCAACTCAAATACCTCAGGTTAGCGAAGAGCAGCTAGGTAAGCTAATTGAGATGCTCAATGCTCTCCAAAAAACAGAGCCATCTCAGCCATTAATTCCCACTGCCTCCGTAGCACAAAGAGGTACCTATGCTCTTACTACTACCTCTAATAATTTCAAATGGATTGTGGATTCAGGTGCCTCAAACCATATGACCTCTGATTCTACACTATTTAGTACTTATTCTCCTAGTGCTGGAAATGAGAGAATACTGACAACTAATGGGTCTCCCTCATCCATAGCTGGCAAGGGCAGTGTTATTATCTCTGTTCTTATGACACTTGACCCAGTTTTACATGTCTCCCGTTTAGCTTGTAATCTTCTCTCTATCAGCAAGTTAACCAAGCAAGCAAACTGTTGGGCTCACTTTTGTTCTACTCATTGTATTTTTGAGGATCTCTCATCAATGAAGATGATTGGCAGTGCAAAGGAACGTGATGGTCTCTATTATCTCGATGAATCTACCTTGGGTAAACTGTGGTCCAGAATTCAATGTAATTTTGCATCTACGTCTGAGAATAAAGAACACTTAGATCTTATGTTATGGCATAGGAGGATGGGTCATCCAAACATCCAATATTTGAGTCAGTTGTTTCCTGAGTTTAAGTTCAATAAATCATTTCCTTTTCATTGTAATGCTTGTGAACTTGCCAAACATCATCGAACAACCTTTATCCGTGTTGAATACAAATCTACTCGTCCTTTCTCTGTTATTCATAGTGATTTGTGGGGACCATGTCACATTCTAAATTGTACACACAAAAAATAGTTCATCACATTTATCGATGACCATACCAGATTGTGCTGGGTTTACTTGCTCCATGACAAAACTGAAGTCACATCTGTCTTTATTGAATTCCACACCATGATTCAGACTCAATTTAATTCTCCCATCCAAATCCTTCACACTGATAATGGGACAGAGTACTTTAACAAAAAACTGGGCATTTTTCTCAAAGACCATGGAATACTTCACAAAAGTACTTGTCCACACAGCCCATAACAAAATGGCATTGCCGAAAGGAAAAACAGACACCTCCTTGAGGTTGCACGTGCATTAATGCTTACCTATAATGTTCCAAAGTTTTACTGGGGGGATGCCATTCTCACCGCTGCCTATCTCATTCATAGGATGCCCAGCCGTGTGCTCTCCTTTGTTACACCCCTAAACAAGCTTTGTGAAACTCACTCTATTGTGCATATGACAACTAATCTGCCCCTAAGAGTTTTTGGCTGTGTCACTTATGTTCATTCTCATCATTCCTCTAAACTTGATCCTCAAGCTGTAATGTGTCTTTCTTGGGTACTCCTCCACTCAAAAAGGGTATAAGTGTTATGATCCTATCTCAAAATGCTTCTATGTGAGTCGGGATGTGACCTTTGTTGAACATGAACCTTTTTTCCCTCAAGCTTCAATTCAGGGGGAGTGGTGGAGTGAATTTCAGCCTATGGAAGGTGGGAAAGTTGAACAAATTGAACTACTAAAATTTGTCCCAGACCCTGTAATCCCAACTGACCTCACTCTTATGCCAGAAACAGCTGTTACTCCTATGCCAGAAACAACTACTGACTGTGTAGGAGACAGAAATGGTGAATATGATTCATTGGAGAGAGGACCACTTGTTTACACTAGAAGGAGGAAGCGAGATAATGTACCAATTATTCCTGAAACACTTCCAAGATCTGAATTGGTGGAGATTCCTGAACCAACAACTCAAAATGGGTCAGAAACAGGACAAACAGATGATTTAGACATGCCTATTGCCCTTAGAAAGGCATCTAGATCATGCACACAACATCCTATTCAGAGGTATGTTTGCTATAAAGCTCTTTAACCTCAATATCGTACCTTCATCACTAATTTGGACAGAATCAAGATACCAAAATGTGTGTATGAAGCATTAGAAATACCTGAATGGAGAAGGGCTGTCTTGGAGGAAATGAGAGCCCTAGAGAAAAATGGAACATGCGAAGTTACTGAACTACCTAGAGGAAAGAAGACCGTAGGGTGTAAATGGGTTTTTACCCCAAAATACAACTCAGACGGGACTTTAGAAAGATACAAGGCCAGTTTGCTGGCAAAAGGATTTACTCAGACATATGGTTTGGATTACAAGGAAACATTTGCACCTATGGCCAAACTAAATACGATCAGAGTTTTATTATCTGTTGCAGCAAATTTAGATTGATCATTACAGCAACTAGACATCAAGAATGCCTTCCTAAATGGCGAACTAAAAGAAGAAATATATATGACACTACCTCCAGACTTTGACAAGGGAAGAAATAATCAAGTTTGCAAGCTGAAAAAATCACTATATGGCTTAAAACAGTCCCCAAGAGCATGGTTTGACAGATTCTCAAGAGTCCTAAAAGCAGAAGGCTACAAACAGGGATTGTCAGATCACACTATGTTTGTTAAAGCCAAGGAAGGGAAGAGGTGTATACTTATTGTCTATGTTGATGATATAATACTTACAGGAGATCATGTTGAGGAAATAGAAAGAATCAAAACTGCCCTTGGAAAAGAATTTGAAGTTAAAGACCTTGGACCCTTACGATATTTCCTCGAGATGGAAGTGGCAAGATCAAGAAAAGGGATATATGTGTCCCAAAGGAAGTACATACTGGAGCTGGCTGAAACTGGCTTATTGGG
This sequence comes from Vachellia pachyceras, assembly GCA_025593235.1. Taxonomy (NCBI): domain Eukaryota; kingdom Viridiplantae; phylum Streptophyta; class Magnoliopsida; order Fabales; family Fabaceae; genus Vachellia; species Vachellia pachyceras. The sequence continues at coordinate 16,112 of JANTPZ010000423.1, read as the reverse complement.
GTGTAAACCAGCTAAAACTCCCATTGTTGTCAAGAAAAAGAAAAAAATCAAGAGAGATAGCAAGGATGGAGAAGCAGCTGAGGAAGCAAAAGATGATACTAATGATGAGTGACGGAGAAGAAGAGGAGGGGGAGGGGGAGGCAACCAACAAGGAAAGGTATCAGAAACTTGTTGGAAAGTTAATTTACCTCTCCCACATACGACCAGACATTGCATTTGCTGTAAGTGTAGCAAGTCAATACATGAGCTGTCCTAAGAAGAAACACCTAGAGGGTGTGTACTGAATCTTGAAGTATTTAAAGGGAACACCTGGGAAAGGGCTATGGTTCAAAAAACGAGAGTAGCGAACCATTGAAATTTACACTGATGCAGATTGGGGCGGATTCCATGAAGATAGAAGATCAACTTCGGATTATTGCTCATATGTATGGGGAAACTTAGTTACTTGGAAGAGCCAGAAACAGCGAGTTGTATCCAAAAGTAGTGCTGAATCAGAATTGAGGACCTTAGCTCAAGGAATTATGGAGGAATTATGGCTGCAATGAGCTATGCATGAGATACAAGTCACAGTAACGTCACCACTGAAGCTGTATTGTGATCACAAATCAGCTATTCGTATGGCCCTAAACCCTGTTCAGCATGATAGATCAAAACATGTGGAGGTGGACAGACATTTTATTAGAGAAAAAGTGGAAGAGGGAATTATATGCTTGACCTATATTCCCACAAGTCTACAGGTTGCGGATGTGTTGACTAAGGAACTTCATGGACCAGCTTTTGAAGATTGCATAAGCAAGTTGGATATGATTAACATCTACAATCCAACTTGAGGGGGAGTGTGGTTAACATGATAATTAATACTTTGATATGTTTTTATGTTAATAGACGAGAGTATCATGGGGTGATTAGTGTATGATATCAGGCATTTAGTTTTCCTTATTTTTCTCCTAATATTTCGTGATCTGCTGCATGTTCAGCACTGTATATACCGAGTTTGATACTCAGAGGGTGGTAGTGAATTGTATTTTGGCTCATTATTCACATAACTAGCTGCCCAACAACTAAGAAGGTATAACGACAATGATGACGATGATGACAACAAGCATTATCCTGCTAAATGAGGTTGGTTGTGTAGATCATTGAACCATTGAGAAGGAAGTACATTACAAAATATCACTACAAAGTACATAGAACTTAAACTATAAATTTTTAAGATCAATTTATTTTGATAGAAAATGACTTTTATAATCATTCTTTTCGGTTTAGTATTTTATTCTTCCTTTTGGCAAACAAGTAAAGAATGCGACTTCAAGATGATAATATCCGTAGTCAATAATAAACTTCTGGATAATATTTAAATTGTATTCGAGCATTATTATATTATAAATATATATGAATTATAGTAAATTAGATTCAAATTTGCATTAGAGGATTGGTAGAGCCATATAGTCTAGCATCGCCATCAATCATATACACTTGAAACTTTATGACCTTATAAAGATATTTTTGGACATTAGCTATTTTGAGTAATACGTTTTCAGGTATGCGTATCAAAATTGTTTGGAATGCAGTTAGACCTAATTGCAGGTGGTCAAACTTTAGGTTTCATGGAATTTTGTCAAGTTTGGAACCTAGGCCCTTTGAACATTGACAAATCTCAAGCAAGTAACCTAGCCTTTCATCATCTCTAATTGTGAGCATAAGTAGTTGAAGAGTGATATATTACCGCATACCAAGGCCCTTGTGCTTCTAATTATGTCTCCAAGGATGTTTTTTTGATAACATAATATAACAAATAAATTCCATCAGTGTTTCTTCTTCAATTTAATTCTATAGACATTTCATCATGGTGTAGGTAGAGACATTTCATTATTCAGATAAATGGCTCAAGGTAAATAGCAAATCCAACTCAAAACGATTGTTCAAAAACAAAAAATAACTCCCTGCGGTGTTGCAAAAAATGATTCTAATATTTAATTAGCTCAACTATTGGAAGAGAAAAAATACTGGGCTTGGATCATGAGGAGTCTAGCTACCTGTAATGAGAGAATGACATTAACAGCATCGTATAATCTCTTAGCATCCAATGGCTCACCAACAACCTCTGGTGGAATTTTGGATAGTAAAAGAACAGCCTGAAAAGAATGTTTCAAAATAAGATAAAAAAGCAAACAGAAGTCAAGTCTTCTGATCAATAATTGACCTTTAATCCTTCAGCTGTGCAGTCAGAAATAGGCCATCCATGATCTGCAGTTGAAAACGGCCAAGCACCTTTTGAAATGTGCCGATACCAATAAGCAAGATCACCAGGACAATCTTCTAAAACCTTCCCAAGAAAATATATATATATATAAGGAAAAAAATTGTCAACAAGTGCAAAGTGATGCAAGTTTTAACCATATGACGAAAGTAACCACCTGTGAATTCTTGATATACATGTGTGCTTTTCTGAGTGTTTCCCCATATTCTTCAGAAAGGTTAGTAGAAATAATTGCTTGAACAGCAAATGCAGTATCCCACAATGAACTTCCATTGTATCCCTGCAATGGAAGTCCATAAATTCACTATTTGTATCATTTATTTTTAAAAAACCACTGGCATATTACCCCTCAAGTAAAGTTCGAGTTCAGCACATCTCATTTTCACAAATGAAGAGCTACAATATGTTCAAGATCATGCTTAACAATATAAATCTGTAACATGCCCAATTTAAAATGTCCACTGCTCTGGTAAGTTCAGGATAAGTTGACTTATATGTGGACCTGCATTTTCATGCCATCTTCAGCAAGCCACAGATAATCATAGATCCTTGGAAGATGCAACTTGAAGGCCTCTGAATTTGGATCCTCCACCCAACAGCAGAGCATGTTCAACACCTGAATATTAACAAAAGTGCATGATATCAACCAAGTCAGTGATCATTGTTTGCTGAAGGATAAATGGTAAAAGAAAGTAGAACAATTGAAAGGGGGAGTAGTAGTGTGGAGAATCTTCCTGTTCCTGAATAAATAAATACCTTGTTTACTGGTCCTATGCAAATATAACGAGTATTCTCATCTTCATAATGTATGTGCTCAATTGCCGTCTTAATAGCCTTCTCTCTCAACTTTTTTCCAGGCCAAGACATTAAAATAGGCTCGACAACCTTGTGAAGTGATGCCCAGAGAATATCCTGCACAAGTGGGTGAGGATAGTACAAGTCTTCCTGCACAGAAAGGAAATTCTCCTGTCACAAGCTTAAATTCTGCGGGATATCTTATAGAAATCAGAGTTCAGCTCTTGTTTTGATGCACCTCAACCCAAAAAAAGAAAAGAAAATAAAAATTACAGTGAAGAGAAGCAAAAACCGCAGTCTCTGGCCATTACAATTGAAAATAAACTCAAACTAAACTAAGGAAGATAAATTCATAGAACTCTAATAAAAAGGAATGAAATGAATTTTATTCCAGAATAGTTATATACCGGAATTTTGGTTTTTCAAAGTTAATAACAGATTACCATGATGCGGATGGCCAGAGAAATAATCATGCTGATGACAATTAACATTGATATTTGAACACAAGCCATGGTAATGTCTTGCTGGTCAAGTAGGTAGCAATAAAAAAAGAGAATTTGGTCAAACTGGTGAGAATGTAATCATTATGGATTGAGTCATTGTAACGGCATGGCAGTAGCAACCAATGACTTTCAGGATAAGTTCAAGAATCAAAATAATAGGAAACTTAAAATATTTAAAAAAAAAAAAAAAAAGTGGCCTAGTGCACAAAACTCCCACCAGGTGGTAAGGTCTACGAAGGGGGGATAGATATGTGCAACCTTAGCCCCGCAAGCAGAGAGAAATAATAGGAAAGTGGGGCTTGTGGTGGGAGGTAATATGTAGCTGCTATTTTCTATGTAATTACTAACGTACAGAATATTCTAAGTGGAGCCCACAAATAATATAGTTCTTGGGAAGCAATTATCATTGTTGTTTTGCAGGACCAGTTGCAGTTTCACAAACCTTAGAACACAAATTACGTGACTGATTCCAATCTATGTGATGATAGGGAATTGTATAAAGCTCCTTCCTCAAAGACAATACTGTTGGTGTGATTGGACCAACAAACCTCTTCCCATATAAGTAAGACATTGGCAAATAGACCATCCGACAGTGACACCACATCCTTCCTGTAAAACATAAAAATTGACTTTCCCCTCCTATTCCAAGCAGAGAATGATTGGAAAAATAAAAGAATCCAAGAAAAAGCATATATGCTTTTACCAAAAAATTCATGTAATATGCAAGTTCTCAGTGACAGAATACTAGTGTGTCTGGGCAATACTTTTTTTCCCACATAACATTGAATCATACATTATTATTACTTTTTTTTTTTGGTGAAGACATTGAATCATACATTAGGTGCACAAAGATTCCCTGACAGACTGGATAAAAAACAAAAAAAAAAATCATGTCATAAAGGTATTATGCTAATTAAAATGGGTCAACCCAACAGATTGAATAAATCAAAATCTTAGACTTACTTGTAAAGCAACAGACTCGAGTTTCCCAATTGATTTGACAAGTTCCCATGATTACCATCCTTTGTTACAATTATTTTTCTCTTCAACCACGAAGGTTACCCTCTTTAAAGGATATTGTGTTTAGAACAAAGATACCAGGTTAGATCTTCTATAGTTATGCAGCCGTGCATTTCAATTGAAAGTGACATTAGCTGGGGCGTGCTCCTACTCTTTACATTTACAATTTGTTCCCCCTCCCCCCAAACAAACAAACAAAAAACAACTGCATTATATGCAATTATCTTTTATTGCGAAACATCCAGATTAGAAAGATTTTTTAATCAAAATACCCATCCATATGCATGATTCTAGATAATTAAGCGATTAACTCCTAAACTATATGAGATGGGGGCTTCTTTTGAGCATATCTCCTCTTTGATCAAGTAAAACAACATTAAAAAAGCTTAAAGGACATGAACCTGGATGGAATGGAAGCACATATGGAAGAAGCCATATCTCAGGCGGAAGGGGATTATTTCCAGACCATTCATATACTCCAAGAACCTATCATCATCATAATAAATAGATAAATAAATAAATAAATAAAACACAACATCACATCAATTGATAAAACCATCAAAACAAGGCTTTGATCTTAACTGAAAGCCACATCTTGCCCCATGATGTTATATAAGTAGCACCACCATGCTCTAGAATCCAATCACGGCCTTTTTGTATGGCCCCTTCTCCATCATTTGGTCCTTCACCAAGCAATCTGAGAGTTACATAAGTTAAAACAGTACCAAACATGGTGCTTGAGCCTTCAATATGCAACCCCCAGCCACCATCCCTATTCTGCAATAACATAACACTGGCACATCTGAGATGGAACGAAAAGTAGACAAAATAATGGCGTAAATTTCTTACCTGATGATTGTAGAGGTAGCGGCATATTTCCTTTTTATGTTCTTCTGATAAGATCGCATTTAGTGCACCAGTGACAGACAAAGTAATTACCTGATCAATTGTTTATCCCAGAAAGAATTAGGATTCGCATGGTTATTTCTCAAAGGTGAATGCTATTCAAGAAGAATTATTTATCACGAAAAAGAAGGGAAAATTAAAGGATAAATATCGATATACAATGATCACTTGTAAATCATAAAGGCCAAGTAAGGGCAGTTTTGGCAACTGCACCTGATTTCCTGCAAGTTAGAGTAGACTATATATCACAAAACAAGATTCAGTTTTCGAAATTGAACTTACCAAGCCGGGCAAAAGAAACATGGGACCTCCATAATCTCCTGGCCAGTGGCCATCGTGACTCTGTAAGGTTGAATGGAAACTTATGGCTCTCCTTAACGTTCTTGTCACTGCCTCCTCAGTAATATCCTCTATATCTTTGATTTGGATTTGAGGTAAGAAAGCATCTCTTGGATTCTCTTTTGCAAACTTCATTTAGTTAAAGAAAAAGATTGAGCCTAAATGGTAGAATTTTTTACATGACAGATAATATAACTTTCACTCAACAATAAAGCATTAAAAATCACATTACAGTATTACACCCAACATAACAAAGCCAGAAAAGAGTTCTATGAGATTTGTTGCAGAATCACGGCAATTGGTACGTAATTATAGAAATCTATTTCTCTTCACTAGCTTTTTTTTCTTTCTGTTTTTAGTTGCTTCCTTTGGCGATAAAAGATTGAGTAATAAGGCATACTTTAGTCTTTATTTACTTCCACATTGTCTGGGCTCAGTTTAGGACTGTTGGTCTCCTATTCTGCCATATTTATTTTGTACTATTCTTCTCTGAAATAATTCAAGACAGAGCATTCCCAGATCAGTCTGTCCCTTCTATCTCTCTCAAAAACTTTATGTTATCAGAGCAGTAAGCCTGATCCTCCTCTCAGGTTTTACAGTTAGATTCACTTGACCACCAAAATGCGAAATTGGCCAGCCTCCTCCAACACTGCACAACACACCACTGGACAGACACATGCATCCTTGTCCACCGTTATCCCATAAGCCCATGTCGGCCATGGGCCCTCAGTTTCAGGCCTGTCCACTCATTCGATTCCTCCCCACTCCCCCTGTTATGGTTACAGGCATAAACTATTTCCAGCAGTCATATATCATTATGTTCATTATAGGTAAAGGAAAGACTTCATTTTACGGGCAAACTTGCTATTGAATCTAGCAACCCTTAGTGGTTTACATGGGGAGCTGAAAGTCAGATGATAATCTCAAGTCCTGTTAATTCAACAACAAATGAAGTAGGCAAAGATTTTCAATAGTTCAAAACACGGGCTGAGATATGTGAAGCAGTAAGAGACACTTGTTCCTCTAGAGAAAAACATTAATGAATTTATTGCAATAAAAATGTTAGTTCATCAGTTTACAAAGAGTAATTGACTGTGACACAATATGTCAGCTATAATATCCTCCAACTGGCAACAGCTAGACAGGAGACTCATCTTGGTTCAGTACCTCTGACGCATTGCTGAACAAAACTACTATTAAGGAAGAATGATTCTACAAATTTTTAATGGGGCTTAATTCAGTGTATGAGAGTGAGGACCTTAAAGGGGTGAACTATGAGCACATGTTCTCTAGCTCCTTGATACTTCAAAAAATTAGATGTGAAGATAGCCATTAAAAGCTCGGTCATGGCCCACATCATTACCTCAACCCGATGCTAAGAGTCAGAAAAATTTCAACCAACAAATCCATCCAATATGTGATTATTTTCATAAAATTCATCACACGATAGACCTAAATAGGAAATGACATGGCAGACCTGCTGCCAACTTCAAACCAAAATCCAGAAATGAAACTCGAGGGAAATGCGGTAAGCTGTGAGAGACCATGTGACAAATCCCTGTTCAGAAAGAACAGAAAAATTTATGAAGAACATATTTGGCAATTCCTAGTAACTCAAGTACTCATGAAAATGATATGAGTTGGCTCAAGCAGGGAATACAAGAGCTTCACCCACAACCAAGCCCAAACCGAATTGCTGACTCTAGTTACAAATCGCAAGACAAATTCCAATTTGTTGTTCACAAATATGTTCCCTGTACTAGCAGCCTTGTTAAAACAATTCCAAGTAAAAACATATGATCAGCTATCTTATATCCTGATTTGACACTTGATAATGTTCTCTTTTGCACCCAAGTTGACATGCAAGTTAATTTCTATCACCAGATTAGCCAAGGACCAAGGCCATCAAACTAATTTTAGTCATAATGCTTGCTATTTTCAGTGCTTAGAATCATGGAAGATGGTTAGGTGTGATAAAGAATGTGTGGTGCGTTACATCATTGAACAAAGTGGCAGCCTCATCAAAAAAGACAGTTCAACTATTGATACTAGTAATTAAATAATGGTTTGGCATTTTAGGATGGATCACCGCAAGTTGGGTATTTCAAGCTTTTGTTTACCAAGTTGTGCAATAAGATTGTTAGTTCTTCACATTGTGCAGTGTGTCAGAATCCAAAAACCAAAAGTAGTTTAGTCAAGTAGAAAAGCCTTGTTACCTCCTAAACAAGGTTGTGGATGCAAATCTAGTGAATTAAAAAAATGAAACTGGAGAGCTGTCTCCAATCCCAAGCCCCCAACAATGCTCAAATTTGTATTAATCAGTGATACTGAATTCCAGATGATTATATGAGGAAAAAAAAGAAAGAAATCCAGACATGCAAAAGTCATTATCCTTCATACTAATATCAATCCTCTCATCCTTTTCTCTCACCCATAGAAAGGTTTGGGGCCTTCAAAAACTACCCAGAATTTCAGCAGCTAAGAGGTTTATTTTGCTTATTGATAATCACCAAGATACTTTTGGATCTATCTCTTGAGAGAAGTCAGAAGTGTTACAGATCGTTGAAAACTTCACCCTTTTGGTCCCAACACAACTCCATACGAAAATCAAAATCCTAACATCCAAATAAGAGTTGCAAATATATCAATTCTGATAGCAGAACCTTCTTCAAAAAAAATGAGAAAAGTTGCCAAAATAAAAGTTTAAGATGATGTCATTATCATAAAAGGAAAAAAATAATTTGATGAGGAAATCAAGGAGTTAGGAGTTTTTGGCTCAAACATTTAATAATTTGATGGGTATATAAGTGGGATGGAGAACCCTACCCCAAAAGCTAGCTATTGAGGTGAGAGAACCAACCTACTTAAATAACCCATTGAGCATGTCATTCTACTCAATGTGGGACTTGGTATCCCATACTACCAAATCTCCATCAATTGGCACCCATAGAAAGCCGACATCTCGGCGGCTACACTCCACGGTACTTCACTCAACCTCCTACCGATCAGAACCCTCCGTGGGTAGCTCTCTCCAGAAAGGTCGTAAGCCTTACTCTGATACCAATTGATGGGTACCTAAGTGAGATGGGGAACCCTACCCCAAAAGTTAGCTATTGAGGTGGGAGAACCAACCCATTTAAATACCCTATTGAGCATCCCATTCTACTCAATGTGGGAGTTGGTATGCCATACTACCAAGTCTCCATCATAATTTTGGCAAATAAAAATACTTTCTTAGCATGAATGTATAGATCCGAGAAAGGGATCACCATCTCACAACAAAAGCACACTTTTGATTTGCTTATAGAAATTGGGATTATTAGGGCTAAACAAATAGATACAACCATGGAAAATGCCTACAAGAAACCAAATATTGATCAGGAAGCTCATTCACCTCTTTCACACTAGACTTGACATCAACTTCTTAACTGATGAGGTTGCTGAATACACAAAACAAACCAACCAAAAAAAAAACTCACATAGCACCAATGATTCTTGGCAAAAAGGTCTCCCAAGAACAAAAACATGTGTAGAAGTATATATTAACGCAGATTGGGCTGATCTATCATAGATCTTAGATCGAATACAAGGTTAACTTTTCATGGGGTAATATCACTCGTTGGATCATCATAAAAAATAGGCAATTTTGGTTGGAATAGTGCCAAAGTAGAAATTCTAGCTTTGCTCGTGGCATATGCAAAGAATTAAGGCTAAAATGGCAACATAATTGATCGAAAGATACTGTTCAATAGCCTTCTTTGATAATCCGGCAACTGTTAGTATAGCAAAAAAGGTCAAATCACATTTAGTTTCTTCTTAATGGCTATCTCCAACTGTCAACTATGGAGTTACATATATTATTCACCTTTATTTGTTTCATACTATTTGGGATTTAATTGGAAGTATTTATCTCTGTCTCCGATTCTCTCCCAGTTATTTCTTTCCCTTTTAGTGGCTGTTTTTAAGATTAAAACGGTTCTAGGGGAAAAAGAAACATATAAGGATTAAAATCAATCCATATAACATTTTCGCATGTGCAAATTTAACGAAAATAACACCAGTGAAACTGTAATGTTATATACCTTTCTTTTTCAATTATCCATTTAACATTCCTATACACACAAATGTACTTTTCTCTCTCAACAATTTGCAGGGCAGCCTAAACTGCGCAGTCAAACCTCAGAAAGTAGTATGCCAAAATAAATTATATGGATTGATTTTAAACATCAAGCACATAGAACAGGAGAATAAGGGACAAGTAACCAAATCATGGAATTCCACCACATCCGATATTATCAAATCCATCCTGTCCTTCCAGATGGACGATGTAGAATTTAACGGAGTAATAAATCAACGTATATTCTTGTCTATACCACTGATAACGAATCACCATTAACACACACGAAATAAGAGTGGACTTAAGCCGGAATGGACACAAACACACACACACACACACACACACACACACACACGAGGCTCGCAATGATATCACAAATTTTATCTATCTATCTAATCAACAAACAAAATCTTAAAGCGTCCACAGAAGAAATCATGATGAGTAACGCCACGTATGTATCGTACCGTAATTATTGCTAAAAAAAGAAAGTCTAATTATCATAATGAATGTTTGTTGCTCCTCATTATATCAACCGACCACGTTAGCAGCTAATATTAACTGAAAAGCTTGTTTAATTCGGTGAAGTTAACGCTCTTCAACTACACGATCCAAGAGTGTATAGCAAATCGACATTTCACCCGAATTTGTTTTCATGGATAGCTAAGAAACTCAATTTAACTAAACGGACAAGAGATTTCATGCAAGTAACATCAAGCAACATATAGCCAGAGGCAACACCAGTCCACAGAACAATGGACTAAGACACCGAACCTGAAAGCGCATCAACATATCAGAGCTGTGCTTCATGCGGAAGCGATTTTTGCGGAAAGTTTCGCGAGCTCTCTCAATCTCCATGAGTTCCTCTGACGATCCAAGCTTAGGATCGAACTCCCAGAACTGCCTGCCAACGTGATTGTTCACTGAACGCAGCCATGGATTCCCTCCCTCAGCAATCTTCAGCTTCCACATTGCGCTTCGATGCTCAGAAAACTGACAGAAACAATGAAGCAAAACCAAATGTCTCAGCGAGAAGATGGTACATTCATTGTTCACTAGAAAGTATAGCAGAAAAAAACGAAATGTAAGACAAACCGTACTAGATTTTGAAATTAAATTCCTAAAAACACGTCGATTTATAAATGGTGGTCCATTGAATTGGCCACTCATTGCGAAAACGACTTTCAAGTTCAATCAATTAGAAATTCAATACCTCTAAGTAGTTGAGAGAGGCACGAGCAAGTTGGCTTGACTGCTGGCTCCGAAGGCCTTTGAAGTCCTGAAAGCAAGCAAAGGCTTTTATGATTAAGTCCACAGAAATTAGGTGGGTGGATGATCAACCGTCTGATCTGATTTGCTCGTGCAAATTGTTCACGGGCCCGAAAAACGTGAGTCCGAATTGTCGATTCATGTTGAGCTTAGCGCGCTTATAGAATAAATGTGAAAATAATTAAAAGAGAAAACAATCCTTTTATTTTAACTCATTTATAATTCAATACTACGTACATAACATAGTACTTATCTGATAACTCATTTTTTTAATAGTACATTTAAGTTAAGATAAAATATTTCAAAATTTATAAAAATCATATTTAAATCCATAAAAACCATCTCAAAATGTGTAAAATAATCTCGAAATACATAAAACCACCTCAATATATAACTCTTTCTTCTCAACGGATTTTCCAAACACACATATAATTGCTAGATCCAAGATGCGCTCCTACAAGTAAAAGGAGTTTGAATAAATAGAATGAAAATTCCCATTGAATTGGATCAGTAACTAAGAAATAGTAAAAATCATTGATCTCTTGGTTCGAAAATCTATGACTTAACTCCATACGACTTAACCCTTAAACTTTTAACTTGTTATGCAATCATTCATCATCTTTTCACTTCTTTAGGGTTAAAGGATAAATTTACCTCGTAAGTATTCACGGAGTTGTATTATGTATCTGGAAGTCTTTTGAAGGAAATGTTGCCCTAAAAGTATAGAAAACGGTACAATGTTACCCCTTGTTCATTAAAAGGATTAAATTTAACCGTTAAATAATTTTGTTTGACTGGATAAAACTTTAATTAACCATTTGCATCCGTTGAAATTACGATAACATTATGTTGTTTTGTACACTTCCAGGGCAACATTATCCCTCATAAAACTTCCAAATCACCCGGTGCAACTAAGTAAGCACTTCCAAGACAAATATGCCCATTAACCCTATTTTTAAATATAAAGGCAACTAATGTAAGTTTACAAAAATGGCCTATTAATTAGGTTATCCTTGTAGAACACAGGTATGCTACCACCTTCCAAACACAAATAGCTCCAAACAATTAGCAGGCAGCGCTAGCAAAAATGACATAATTTTGATGAGTATTTTGAGTTGAAAGAGCTGGATAATAATCGGCACATTGAAGTCCTTCCCTGCAACAATGATCAATCTCTAGACCCCAATTTAAAAGGATTAGGTATATCTTAATTCTTGTATCTCCCCATTCAATGGGTGTATTGAAACCACACTGCTCCAAGAGTAGGTGGAGAGCTTCCAAAGAAACAGTATAAAACTTGATCCTATCAAACCTCATCTGTTTGCAAACATTTAAGCACCTGTAATTAGCATGTATCAGTCCAACAGCTGAGCTCACATACAGTAACTTTTGTTGAAATCATCATATATAGTTGCCCTAATTAGGACTGGTAAAATGAGTTGAACCAACCCGACATTTACTGGTAGATTCATGATGACATTTTACTAATCTGTCTCATCTAACCCGCGGGTTGAGCCCAAAGTACTCGGCCACACAAGCAACCTTTTCCTCTGTTCGTAGGTGAGCCATCCACGTCCTTTCGTACATAGCCTTATGAGGGGGTGCTCGTGGGTGTCGAATCGTTTTCAGTATCTGATTTACTTGATCATAAAAGGGTCCATTATCCACTGTCTTTTCACTTCTTATATCACTGTTCCTGTCATCTCCAGCAACTTAGTTGAGTCACTCTATGTGACAGCAATCTGTAAAAGTGGCTCATCATTTACCTCCCTGTTCATCCAAAATTCAAAGAAAATAAATGGATGGTTGGCAGGTTTGATGGAGTTTTTTGCTGCTATTGGTGGTGACAACTGACAAGTGATACCTATCGCCTCATTTTGTGTGTTCAGGAATTCGTTGGGAGAAGAGAGTTTACGGATTTCAAGAGAAATTTACGGATTCCAAGAATAATTATGGATTTCGAGATACTTTTACGGATTTCAAAATACTTTTTATCTTAATTTACGTACACTACTAGAGGAAAAGATTTTCCAAACATGCACTTTGTGAATTATATGCTTGTGTTTCGAGTATGCTAAGAGCTCAAGTTAAGAAACAATATTTTAATTGTCTATGTATCCCTAGCCTTCAACCGTATGCTTGCTTTTTTTTCTATTGCCACTTCCAATCAGTATCAACAACTTGTTCTACTACTCCTCCTTCCTTGGTATAAAAAGTTTGTTCGCTTTTAGAGGGATTAAAACAGTTAAATAAATTTTTAAATTAAAAAATAAATTTTGAAATATTTATTTGTATCATTAGATTACATGAGTTCATGAATAAAGCTGGTAAAACGGGTCGTTAAGAGGGCTCAAATACCCACTTCTAAATGGGTTAGGATTTCTCCAACCCATCTCGTCAAACCAGCTAGAACATTTTTTATTTTTTTAAAATTTGTCTTACTCAATATTTTTTTTAATTTGAATTTCAAATATCTTTTTTATTTTTTAATACATAAAATGAAATATTCATTTTCACATATTTAATTTATAAAAATATACCACAATTTGAATATAAAACATTTAATTTAAATTTAAAACAATACAAATTAGATATATATAATGCACTTCATAAAATTGAATTCAAAATAAACACAAATTACAAATAAAATGATCAGCAATCATCTAATACTAATTAGGCTCATATTAATCAATGTTAATTAAAAAGTGGATTGGTGGGCTAGCCCAATAAATATTAGATAGGTGTGGGTCAAAAAGTCCCTCATCCCAAATGAACCTATTTTTTCTAACCCATCATACCACGAGTTGGTGGGTTCACCCTATTACCATATTTATCCATAAATTATATAAATTAGTTTTAAAAAATAATACTATTTTTATTTAATTTCTTTAATTTTTTTAAAAAATCAACTAAATATTATATTAATTAAGGGAAGTAGTATCGTATACAGGAAGGGTCAGAGCTTACTAGAGTGAATAAAAGATGCATAATCTATCCTGTAAAAAGAAAAGGATGAAAGTACAGCATGAATCCTTTCCTAAACTAAACTTTTGGTAAATGAACGCTACACGCTTGAATTTAAGAAATATGATATTTTGAAGGCTAGTTTGGAAACCCACTCCCAAATCTACGTTTTATTTAAATACTCACATTTTTTCAAAACTTAAATTTTATAGTAAAACTTAGATTTTGAAAAAGTTATTTTCTTGTTAAATTACGCACTCTCATAATAAATTTTCCCTTACCTCTTTATTTATTTTTCTTTCCTCTTTTATACTTACTTTTGTCTTAAAATCTTAAAAATTATTCTCAACATATTTTCCCAAACACAATCACCTTTTCAGTACCTAGGTTTTGCCTCAGAATTCGTAAAAGATGTTATCCCAAAATATATTCTCCAAAACCTAGATTTTACCTCAAACTCCATAAAAGCTATTGTCCATCAGAATTCAAACAAGCTCTAAAGGTGATTAAACCCAGACTGGACTTTGATCGATTAAAAAATTAGATTAAGGATCAATAGTTCAAATCAGAGTCAACCCATAGATCAAACCGACTGTACCAAAATAATATAATTTTATAAAATATTCATATTTAATTACAAACAAGTAAATATAATAATATTTAAATAAAAATACCACTCAAAACATAATGTTTTGATATATCCATATCTTTCACAACTGTTTAATTGTAACCATAATAAAATACAACACCGAGAATATATTTTTTTCTTACAATCAATCAAAAGCTATATAGTAACAAAACACTAGAATATAATCACTAATAATTAGTACTTAGTAGTATAATTTAATAATCCAAAAACTAAAAAGAAAAATCCTCAAAGTGGTGAAAAACTAAACAATAAATCCAGCAAAATGTAATCTAAATTAGCCAAAGCTAAAAAATAAAAAATTCATAAATTTTTTTTAAAAAAAGTAAGTTACACCCGGTTGTCTCAAGTTACACCGGTTCATCCTGGATCAAAACTCATCCAGGTTGAAGACCTGTCAATACCAATTAGGTGATCGGGTCCAGCCGGCCCGTCCAATCAGATTTAATTATTCTTTTTTTATAAGCATGTAGTTATTGATGTTCAATGTAAAAAAAAGGAAGGAAGGAAAAAAGAAAGAACACTTATCTTTTTTTTTTTTCCCAAAAGGAAGGCAAAATGGTATATTAAGTTCAGTAACATATTAAAACAACAACATATTGAATACTCATCTAATCCTTCAAATTTGTATTTACAGGAAGCAAAAAGAGTTTGAACATGGGTAAAATAAGTGCACACATGGTAGAGTCAATTTTAGTGAGGTAAAGAACCTGGCGGGGAACCAGATAAAACGATCATCTAATCCACTTGCATGCTCAGAGACAGAAGACTGCTGAACATAAGAGAGCCTGTAACTATCATATTTTACAAGTCTCTGTTTAATTAATCACAAAAGCTGAAGCATTTTCAAGCGCTCTTCATGTTCAGGGTCCAATTTTGGTGGAGAATAAGAACCTTGGAGATCCTCCACAACATATTCCTGGGAATATTATAACCAATTTAAGTCAGAAAGTGGAAACAGATCAAAGGTCATAGGAATTAAGACCAAAGACAAGGACTAATGGGCATTTCGATGGAAAAGTTAAAGAATACTTTAGTTAGCTCCCTCTTGGTCAGAATGTGGTAGTGTCTCTGCCATATTCTTTGAATTGCCATGGTGGCCGCGAGGAAACTATAAGCTATCCCCAAAATTACAAAGATGACCACGAAAACAACCACAAGGGCAAAGCATGCCTCCATTGATGCAGGAAAGCAATCTAAAATGCCCCATCCATAACAACAGTTCTGACACCCAGCCATCCCGGAATCATTGGCATTGAGGGAAGAACAATGTAGAATTAGACCAAAAAATCCAAG
>JANTPZ010000422.1:0-23726 GCA_025593235.1 Vachellia pachyceras | reverse complement strand
TTTAAGAAAAAATTATAAATCTAAGAGATAAAATAAATTAAATCCTTATATTTAAAATAAAATTCAACCGATTGTGGGGGGAGTATATAAATATGTAATAACACAGGGTTGATAAGAAAATTAATTACAGAGAACTGAAAATTAAGGTATCAGACTCAGAGGGGACCATGTGTCCCATGGCTTTTAATGGCACATATAGTAAAGAGGTACAGGAGTAAAGTACTGGCAGAATAGAATGGGCACAGAGGATCCTTCCCCAATATCCACCAATCACAGTAAAGCCTTTCAAAAGTAGCACCAACCAATAAACAAATAAAAAGTGGCTAATATCATTTTTTTCCTTGAATTTTTTAAAGGTGTTGATTAACTCAAATAATTATAAGAACTAAAACTGAAATCCGTTTAAAGTATATGAATTTAGGGCTTATTTGGAAGTCTTTTTGAGAATAGTTTTTACAGATTTTGAGGTAAAATTTAGGTTTCAGATAATAGTTTCTATGGATTCCGAGGAAAAGCCTAGGTTTTGAAAAGGTGATTGTGTTCGAGAAGTTTTTGTTTTTACGGATTCCGAGATAAAAAATAGGTAGGAAAGATGAAAGAGAAAGAAATAAAAAGTAGGAAAGAGAAAATTTATTAGGAAAGAGTGTGCGATTTGACAAGAAAATAACTTTTTCAAAACTTAAATTTCAAATTGAATTTGTATCCAAAATAGCTTTTCAAAAAATGTGAGTACTTGGACGGAACTTAGATTTTGAGGTACAACTTAAACTTTTGGAAAGTGAAACCAAACAATCTCTTAAACAAAAATTGATTAAAACTATATGGATCTAAAAATTTTGGTTTTGGTCATACTTTTGATTCCTACATTTAACGGTGATAATTAATGTTGTCAAACATCCAAGTTCTTATAAAATTATAGGGACCAAAATTATAAATTTAGAATTGAAGGATCAAAATTAAAATTAATACAAATACAAAGAATGAAAATTATATTAACAAAAAGAAAATCATCACAGTGCAAAATACTATATTCGTAATTCTCTTGGGTCATTGAGGTCATTTTCATTCACTAACCCCTACTGGGCCCCACTTCCTTTCCTGCTGCTGCAACAACCAATCGAACTCGGCAACTTTCTTAATGCTCCTCCCTCCCCCATTAGACAGTTAATTAATTATTAATTAATTAATTAATGAAAAAGACGTTGATTAAATTAATTAATTAATTAGTCTTATTAGAGTCTTAACAACTTTTAGCTTATAAAACTGTAGATTTGTCAAGTTTGTTGTGCCTGCTGTTGAAGCAACCCATGCTCCTTCTCTTCATTTTTTTTATTCTCTCTGATATTTTATTATCATGCATTCCCTTCCATCATTTTTTATAACACGTAATAAATAAAAAATATTTAAAATTAGTTAAAATATTATATATATATATATGTAAAAATGCAATTTATTGTCTAAAAATGCTTTTGCTTATGAGAATTGAGTCAATAGTTAATGCGTGACCTAATAATTCATAGGGATAATAATAAAAATGATATTAAAAGTACTAATTATTTCCTATAAATAGGATAATATCAACCCTAGAAAAATTCTTTTTATATGTAGGACTGAAGGGAGATAATTACTTAAGCAGCGTGCATTTCAATTTGATTTCAAAAATATTTTCTGATTAAATGTAAATTAAAATTTATAAAATTTTTGTCAACTAAACTGCTATTAAAGTAAACTATAGATAATATTAATTACTTTTTTAATTCTAGAAAATAAAATAATATATTTTTAATATATCCAAAATTTACGTGGGGTTGAATCTTGATGGTTATTAAAGTTATGACATGTCTTTAAATTCAAAAAATGTTTGCAGGACCATTAACAAGTTTGCATATTGACATTCAGATTTAAATTTATAACTTTATAGGCTATATGCCAACTCTTTATCGGTATATCTGAATATGTTTGATCTTTGTGCCTGAAAGTAAGGAGAGAATCTAGAAGTGCTCATTTTCTCTGCAAAGAAATACCTAAATTCGTTTTTATGAAAATGGGAAATATAAGAGAGAGAGAGAGAGAGAAAGAGAAGTGAAGAAAAATCAGAGAATAAAAAGAGACCGGATGTGTTGACAAATTTCATGTCGCTGTTCTTAGAAGGTCGTTTGTTTGTGTGAAGATTTCTTATCTGGGATCTCTCTCTATAATTTCTTCTTTCTCTCTCTCTTTCTAAAAAAGAATTAAAATCCTTTAATTCTCTTGCTTCCTCTTTGCTGTTTGAGAGAGAGAGAGAGAGAGAGGAGTGGCCCAGCAGGCAGCAGATCGAAATCTCCTTCCTTTCTTCTACCCTGTGAAGATCAAAGCTTCTTTCAATGGAGTTCCAAAAACACCCACCACTTTGTTATTCGTTACTTGGTCGATAATTATCGGTTTTTTTTAATTTTTATTCTTTTGGCTTCGGGTAGTGCGAGTGGGAGGCTCAATTTTTCTCGGATGGGGTGGTCTTGTTAATGGCAGAATCCTTGACGGATTCTCTGAGGGGAGGTGATATGAGGATGTGGGTCTGAGGTAATTTTACATGAATTCTCTTATTACTTTAATTATTTTTTTAATTGTGGATGGATGGTTTTGATTTTGTTAAATTTGGTTTTAGTTGTTTTATTATACCCAGTTCTTCTTCTTGGAGCGCGATGAAATTCTTAGTTTATAATCGCTAGGGGTTAAATTCCACTAAGCTTCTAAGCTTGCCTGTTTCTTTTATTTAGCGATTTGGAAATTTTTTTTAGTTTGATTGTCTATTTGAAATGGTTCCTGTATTTGTTAATACCTGCTACCTGCTATTATTTTGCTTCAAATGATTGTTGTTTTGGATCCGTTTCATTAAATTTTGTCTTTCATTTGAGTACTCTTCTAATCCTAATCGAATGCCTTCTATTTTTATTTTTCCCCTACATTGATTCATAGGACTTAAATATTTTTGGCCTTTCCTGTCTATTTTAATCTTAGCTGGGGTTTTTGTCTATTTGATTGCTTTATGGCCATACATTGATTCCTTCTTCTATTATCTTGCCATATTATCCCCCTTTTCTTTTCTGGTGTTTGTTCGGGTGTGCCATTTTTTCCTTTAATTTCTCTGAAGAAGGACTTGCATGTGTAAATAGGGACTAAAGGCAAAATTCATTGTTGCTTTATTTAGTCCATCGTTGTTCTTCACTGTTGCTAGGGTATGCTTATAGTGCGTGGTTTGTAACTGCGTCCGGCATCATTTGTTGTAACGAAGATTTTTTGACGTCTAACTAGAAGTGCAATTTTTAAACCCTGTAGGATTTTAGATTCTACAAATATTTTTGGAAATTGCTTATGCTTATTAATTAATACATTAAGATGAGGATAGCTGCTTTTTGAGATCTCCTTCCATTTTAGAAAGTCATCTGCTTCGTGGACAATCACTTCTACGGCAGTCTGCTGCTTAATCTTTAGGAGTTTATTGAAAAGCTATGAATTTATATTTTCCATCCTTCATTAATTTGAATCTGGTTCTCCAGTGGTTGTTATTATGATGATTGTAAGGGGAGATCACTGGGCATGCTAGGAATGCTTGATTTTCTTGAAATCTATTGGCAACAGATAGTGGAACTTATAGATATGGCTGCCGATATTCTGGTCCAAGTGCTTGAGCACAAAAACAGTGGATTATGTTGAAAGCAATTTTGAGGGTTAGATTTTGCTCAAAGACTAGTTTATCATGCCTGAAGGCTGTTTTGCATGATTTGATTAGCCTCATTTAATTACAAATGATTTTGCTGCATTTTCAGCTGGTTCTTAGACATTAGAGTTTCATAGAGAACTGCATATTTCCCATATTTTATCTCATCATGAACCCCAAAGTATTTTTGTTATTAGTGATCTTTTCGCTAGTGGTTTTAAATTTTGTGGAAATGTCTTCTTATATGTGTGAATTTGTGCGATCGAGTTCAATGGTGTTGTGCGATCCATGTAGTTGGCCTCACCTAGATGGATGAGTTGTTGTTGTTGTTGGTGGTGTTGCTTGTCTTCCTACGATTATGAGATTCTCACATATAACATTTAACTATTTTACATCGTACTTGTGAATTTTTGTTGGTAATTCAGTTGAAGCAGTTCGGTCGTTTAAAAGTTACAATTCAATATAATTGATGGAGACAATTTAGTTTACATATGCTGGGTTGCCATGCACAAATTTTCACTTTGGCGCTTCTTTGTCTCGAGTCCAGTGTAGTTCTGTGCACGCGCTCTCTCGACACTTCAAATTTTTGGCATTCTCTACATATAGTTTAGCATTTCATTTGATGCTTCTAAATAAGGAGGACGGATTGGCTAAACCTAGCATCTGATAATTCCCTATTTATATATCTGGCACAGAAATTCACGAGTCCTGTTGAATGTTAAACGCATGCTGTTCCATTCCTGAATCTTTTAAAGTAGATACTTTCTATGCGAATCAGAAATTACTGCATGAATTTGGGTTGTTAATGGTTTGGGATGGGGAACTATGTATCTGTTAATGCATGCCAAGAAAAGAAACTTCTAATTTTGTTATCTAGAATAAAATTGTGCTGATGTCAGTGAAAAATTTATTCTCTTGTAATTGTTTTCTCAGGTATGGGAACCAAAGTGCATGACTTGCCGAGATATTACTCAATGAGGGATCTTAATGAGGAATCTAGCAGTTGCGTTTGGCCCCTATTTTACGGGGATAAAACACTGTCTAATGGGCGGTATTATAATAATTATCTGTCAAGTGCGGCTGCAGATGCATGTTTAACATATGATAAGGATGTTGTGAAGCAGACTATGCTTGAGCATGAGGCTGAATTTAGGAGTCAGGTAAGAAGTTATTGAATCTTCTGCATCTTATAGCATGTAGCTTAAGTGGTATACTTGGTGTGCTTTTGTGATTAAACCTACTGAACTAATAAAGGAATCCAGCTTTTGTTATAATGTGAATTACTGTAAATTTTTAAGTTGTGCTCCTTCAGAGCTACTTCTTTATAATTTACCTATTACACTGTCAACTCCATTTTGTTGCATGATTCACTTTTCTGATTGTTGGAACTTGGATGTGGGTTTTCCCCCTAAAATAGTTGAACTGAGTGTATCATTCAGATTAGATTCTATGTTTAGCCTATAATTGGTTGACATCTTGATCTGCTTAAACTGTGTAATCAAACAGGTCAGCGAACTTCATCGTCTATACAGAATACAGAGGGATTTGATGGATGAAGTGAAGAGGAAAGAATTGCACAGAAATAAGCTACCTGTTGAGTCATCATTTTCTACAGGTCCCTTGGTATCACAAATAACAACGGAAGATGGCCAAAAATGGCATGTAGCTGGCTTTCCTATGGTAACTTCTGTTGGTGGTAGACCGTCTATTTCAGTTGCTGAGGGCTTTCATTCTCCTTTGAGTTCTGTTAAAGGAAACAGTAAGCAAGCTGGTCTGTTTCCGTCCCCAAACGGGAGTAGTTCAAAAGATGTTGAGGTGCTGGAGTGCAGGCCCTCAAAAGTGAGGAGAAAAATGTTTGACCTCCATCTTCCGGCTGACGAGTATATTGATACTGAGGAAAGTGAAAAGTTCAGTGATGAGAAGATAAGTGATACAACAGTAAATCATACTGATAGAGATTGTAAACCTAAACGTGAGGGTGATATGAAGCTTCCTTGTGGGAAGGCTGGCAGCCCAGAAGACACTTCAAAGTGTGAACAGTCACTAGGGACCAGAAATGGTTTGGCTGACTTAAATGAACCTGTTCAGGTGGAAGAATCAAATGTTTGTGCATATTTTCAGCCTGTGAGTCGTATTCTGTGTCAAGGGGCAACTGAATGTTCTGATTTCTCTTCCAAAGAAAAGTCATCTATTTTTGATCTGTCCGGAGAAGAATTACTCAACAGACATCATGCAACTGACATTCAGCCTTGTAGCAATGGATATATGGAGAGCAATGGGAGTGGAAAATTGTGGATTCCATCTGTACTTGAAGAAGCAGGTTAGATTAATTGCCTTGAAATTTTAATTTTCCAATCCAAGCCTCTCATATCCTATAAGGTTTTACCGAGTTCTGTACTTGGACATTTGGCATTTAATTTTTGGAATTTAATTGAAAAATCTGTAAAATAATAATCCAATGGAACATTTTGTAATTTGAAGTGGGATAAGCTTTGCTATTGTTGTTGTCGGAACATTTTGTAATTTGAAGTTAGTTTTACTTGACCTGTTAAAGAAAGCTGGCAAAAGGGCCTGAAAGGACGCACGTTTCTAGAGCAGGAATCTTTTTACTAGTAAATTATATGATTTAAAACATCAATCGAGAAAATTATTGAGGGGTGTATTTTCTTTCATATCCGGGAATTTTGGGGTTTCCCCACTCCCTCTTGTCTTTGGCAGTCATGAAGTATTGATAACTGAGTATATTATACCACAACAACTGACTTTGCAATGTTTACAGGGCAAGCTAAAAGCAACCTCAAAGCCATTCCTCAAGTTCTCAAACAGGAGAAGTCCCTTTCCGCTTCCCACCCAACGCAAGAAACACTTGGCAAAGCCCATGAACCTCCTCCTGATTTTCCAAGTAGTCGAAGAAAGGTTGATATATGGAGGGATAAGACAGTATATGATCTGGAAGTCAGTGAAAGAATCCATGAAAAAATCCCCACTAATAAGCATCTTGAGTCTGCTGTATCTACACATAGATCTAGTCTATTTGCCGTCGCTTCTTCTTCTAAAGTGGCGAAGTCTTGGTCTCATTCAGCTTCTTCTTGGGAAATGTCTAATAGTAGCTCAAGTCAGAAGATTTTGTCTGTTCAGAGGCTCCCATTTCTGAATGGCTATGCATCTGATGCTTTTGGAAAGAGTTCTCATTCCGCCCAAACCAATGGTATCTTGGCAGATAAGTGGTCACTCAATGTTGATTCCAAGTATAGCCCTGGTTTTCAATTTGAGACTCGTGTGCAGAACGGATTTCACCCTGGGTCTTCATCAGGGTCCAAGGAACCATCTGTGAATGTCTCTTCAGTTAGTTATGACTATCTCAACCGTAACAATAGTAGTAAGGGATCTCCTGAACTCTTTAACCATGGTTCTGCTAAATACTGCAACGGGTTATCCGGAAAAGATATAAACTTGAATGTGATGCTTTCAAGTGATTCATCTAACAACCTAGGACCCCAGTCGGGTCTTGTGGTCATGGATGGAGAATCAAAGCGTGAGGAGAATCTTCCAGTATTGCCTTGGCTTAGAGCCAAGCCATTTTGTAAGAACGAGGTGCAAAATGATGGTAGAGGTGTAGCTGGTAGAGATCTAAGTTTGACACAAGCCGCTTCGACATCTAACAAAAATGAAACTGGGAAAGTCCTTCATGGAAACTTAATGCATGTAACTTCATTTTTGTATTCCAATGGTGTGGAGCCTAGGAGGACGGATATCAGTGACAGAACTAGTGATAAGAAAATTCTTGGCGTTCCCATAAATATGCCACATATTTCTCCTAAAAAGGAGTCTTCTACATCTACTTCCCTTTCCGTGCCAATTCCCAATACATCTGACATTGAAGCAGTGGAAAATAATAGGAAAAAACGGGTCCTTGATATTAACTTGCCTTGTGATGTTATTGATTTGGACAAAGAGGATGACATAGAGACCATTGCTGGTAAGAAAGCACCTGCTGCAACAGAATCCAACTGTAGAAATCTAATTGATTTGAACTTGAGTGTGAGTGAGGAAGAAGTATCTTTGACAACTATTCCAAGTACGAATGTAAGGATGGTGCCGGAAATAGATCTGGAAGCCCCTGCTGTGCCTGAAACAGAGGAGGATGTCATTCCTGAAGGGAAGGTGCTTGAAACTCCTCCGATATCAACACAAGACCTGCAAGACAAAGTTGAAGAGCCACAGAATGAACTTCTAATGCAAGCAGCTGAGGCCATAGTTGCCATATCATCTCATTCCTGCAATCAAGTGGCTGATGTGATCGCAGCTCCTTCAGAGAGGAGTCCAATGGTGGACCCTCTTAGCTGGTTTGCGGAAGTGATTTCCTCGTGTATAGATGATGCCGAGGCTAAGCTTAGGACTTCTGTGGAAAACGATGGGGAGAAGAATAATGAAGAGTCGTCCTCAGAAGGAATGGACTACTTCGAGTCCATGACATTGAAACTGACAGAGACCAAAGAAGAAGATTACATGCCTAAGCCTCTTGTTCCAGAAAACATCATATTGGAAGAAACTGGAACAACCGCGTTACCTACTCGGACCCGAAGGGGCCCCGCAAGGAGAGGGAGGCAGCGGAGGGATTTCCAAAGGGATATCCTTCCAGGCCTTACCTCATTATCAAGGCATGAAGTAACGGAGGATCTTCAGACTTTTGGAGGTCTCATGAGAGCAACTGGTCATTCATGGTCTGGTTTGACTCGGAGAAGCTCTTCAAGGAACGGTTGTGGCAGGGGGAGGCGGCGGTTAACAGTTGCCCCATCTCCCCCTCCCCCCCACCACCTCCACCACCACCCCCTGTGGCAACCAATGAAACTTGTGTTCCATTGGTGCATCAGCTTAATAACATTGAAGTGGGATTGGAGGATAGAAGCCTCACAGGTTGGGGCAAGACAACAAGACGACCCCGGAGACAGAGGTGTGCAGCTGGTAATCATGCACTAATCCCTTTAACATAATCACTATTAAGACAGGCTCCTAAGTTTATAGATGAGAGGATTTATAGAGGTTTAAAAGCAAAATTTCATTTCTATATTTGATGGAATGGAACGCATGTTCCTGAATCTCAGCCACCGGGGGGTTTCTCTTGTAAATTTCTTCAGCCCGAATTTGGGTGCTTGCTTGATTGTCAGTCACCTACCAACTTGTATTATTTTTAAATAATGTTGCATGCTTTCATTCAGGTTATCTCTTTAAAGAACTTGAAATATATAGGGCAGTGTCTTTCACTTTGTGCTCTTCCATACATGCCCCCCCCAACACACACAAAACAAACAATAAAATAATAATCTTAGCAGGTCAACTTCATGCAACTTACGCATCATGCTGCTTGTGAATTTCTCTTTGAACTGGAAACAGTTTGATTTAAATTATTTCAGACAAGATTTCTTTCTTTGCCAACTTTGGCGTCCCTGTTTTATAAATTGTGGTTGTTTTTAATATATATCCAAACTCCCAATGATCAAAACTGGATGTGGGAACTTCTCTTCTTCTAATGGTGGGATTTGAACATTGATTCATCGTGGTTGGCGTGACGTTTGACAAAAAGGGATGATGTGGTGTTTTTTTTGTGAATTAAGGTGCAATTTTGGAAGTTAAGTTTTTTTGTGAAGAGCATTTGACGCAAATTTTGAATGGTGTAAAAGTAAATAAGATTGTTGCTTTTTGGTAAGATTAGTACCAAGTGCATCCCCAAATTCACTTGTGTTTGAGACTAATTCCTTCTTGAACTGAAAGCGTAATGGCCCAAAAGCCTTTATGTTAGAATGCCCTTTTATGGACTTGTCTGTTTGTGTTATGTGTATTGTGTCTATAAAGAATGCCCAATTTGGAGGGCGGACCACAGAAAAAAAAAGGGGTAAAATATTGTATTCATAAATTTTTTTTTTTGCGTAAAAGTATATGCTAACCTAGATGATAACTAAGAAATAGGACAAAAGAACTGCAAAAAAGGGCAAGCGAATAACTTAAAATGAGTGGGGGAAAATAGTATGGAAAATGCCACTATAATGTAAAACTTATATTTTATTTTTTTTCTGAGCGCACATATCCTCATAACGAAGGAAATCATATTAATCAAGACATTATCGGATATTAAATGTAGGCATATTTCCTAGCGGAGGTTTAAACTTTAATTGATCATGTTGTGAGGAATAAAGGGAAATAAGAATAGAAGTATTTATTAAATTATGAAGTCTTGAAGATAAGTTAAGCCTATTTGATAACCTCGCCTACTTAAAGCGCAACCTATTTGATAAATAGGTCAGACTCAAGCTTATGATACAATAATTTGAAGTTAACTTCCTTTGAAATTATAATTTAAATATAGTTATTTAGTATCCAAAGGACAAGTGGCTCCGGTTAAATCAAATCCCTGAGAAGAAATTTGGGTTTAATTTCTTGTGGAAGCACTCATTCCTATGATTGATAAAAAGTAACATTCATTTTTCTTAAAAAAAATTGAATCACACTCTAATCACTTGATAAGAACAGTGGAATGTTATTGTAAATACTTCTTAATTTGTCTCTAATTAAAGACACATACCTAAATGGTTTCTTTAATTTGTAGTGGACCATAAATTAGGAGGTTGGTCTAATATTTATCACTTTTTTAAAAAAGAATTAATATGTATATATAACTTTTTTTTTACTATACCAGGGTATCCACCGTCGGCAGCAGTGACTAATCCCTTCGTTGGTTTGTAGGCACTTCGATGGGTGGAATATCTGGTTCTGGATTTTAAAGAAGCTATATGCCCAAGACATGATTCGAACCCCTGACCTTGAATAAGTTTGGATCAAGCCAGACTGCTGAACCAACCCTTCAGTATTATGTATATATAAATTAAGATAGACTATTGATGTGTGTATATACTTTTGAAATCTCCATGTCAAGATCTTCAAAATTCACGACTCTGCTTTGCTATATATAAATTAATTGGAAGCCTTGTTTACATTTCCCAATATACATTAAAAGTTACGAGCAAATTTACGTCACATGGTACGATAATATTATTTTTAAATTATTATTAAAAATCCAACCACAGTCTCTCTCTCTCTGTATATATCTATCTATCTAACGTTTGCTTTCTCTCGCTGCAAAATCAATATATCATATAATCCCTCTCCACCGAGCCGAATCTCCTCCATCGGCTAACCTCGGTGCAAGACCCAAAACACTGTTCACAAGCAAAACACGGCTTGCATCCAAAAAAAGACTTCTCGGGCTCTGATCCTGAACGTTCGGCTTCACATTCGTGTGTCGTGGCTCAACTTTTAAACTGTGTTAATGCATCGTTCGCCTATAAAGGTCCCTTTCCTATCCTGTGATTATGCAGCTTTCCTCAGTCATTGGTCATTTCCGAGCTTCAGCCCCAATCGCGTATGAAGGTCTACAGGCATGCTGCTTATTCCTCCCCGCTCGGCCTGGATGCGAATATGAAGGATGGAAAATAAAGATAGCACCAGAAAGAATCTTGAGATCATCACATTCTTTTCTTCACCTTTGTGTGCGCCAGATGATTGTGTTGATGCAACATGATCAGCAGTTAACCTTAAAGGGAGAAGAAAAGAGTGTGGTGATCTCAAGATCCTTTCGGAGCATCTTGTTGGTGAGGAAGTGAAATATATTTGCATTTAGAACTTTGCTTTTCTTCTTAGGTGTAATCTATCTGCATGTTCTTGAGCAGGTGGGGTTGAAAGTTCACTCATGTTTTGGTGTTATTAGACAAAAATTGTTTTACTGTAATATCAGTCTTCATTTGACTTCTGTTGATTTTCCATTTAGAAGACCCTCATGCGATGATCCCTTGGCCTATGATATGAGTAGCATGGGAAAATGTCAAGTATGGGTAGATGGTCAGAGCATTAAGCCTCCAATGAAATCTATCTGCATGTTTTGGTGTTTTGGTATCTGCAACCTATAGTGTCCCAGTACATCTTGCTTTGTTCTTGAAGTAAATCTGCATTGAGACTGTTAGTAACAATATTTTGTTTCATCATGTTATGAAATGCAGATATGCAGATGCAGACAACCATTGTTGTCTTGGTTCATGTTTGCTAATCCTGTATCTGCAACCCACAGTGTCCCATTACATCTTGCTTTGTTCTTGAAGTAAATCTGCATTGAGACTGTTAGTAAATAATTTTGTATCTGCAATCCTGTTTCTTCCATGTTTGTATTCAAAGTCTTCAGCTTTCATCTGTTTGTATTCGAAGGTTACAGCTTTCATTTTATCCAGAGTGACTCTTTGTATAATGAGGTTTTAGAATTTATCCAGAATGAATGTTTATGTTCGAATGTTACAGATTTGATCTACTACCATTTATTTCTGTCTAGCACCTCCCGATGAACTCAACAACCAGGGTTATGTTTAGTTGTAGCTCCTTTGGACAGGTGATGTCATGTCTGGGAGAAGAAGCTTTGTTAACCTTTCTTAGCTCAGTTACTCTATACCTGACATGATGACCTGTGTTTCACATTCTTAGCTTTGTTCCAGAAATAAAAATTTTTTCTTCCATGTTCCAGCTTCCATCCAGGATCACTCTTACCTATGAGACTGATGTTAATAAATTTAGTGTAATGAAATGCAGATGTAGACAACCATTGCTGTCTTGGTTCATGGTTGTCCATCCATTCTTTGCTAGCTATGAAGTTTATCTGTTATGAGACTGTTGTTAATCAATTGTTCTTCCATGTTTCAGTTTCAATGTAAGCACCTTTCATCTAGCACCACTCTTTCTATTCAAAGGTTTGAGCTTTGTCACACAATTAATGTTTGTAATCAAAGATTACATCTAGAATGGATTTTGTTCTTCTACCATTTATTTAATAGCTCTGTTGCCTTTAAAACTCGGCATAATTTATTTATTTAATGTGAGCCACTGTTTTGTTGTAGGTCCTCTCCACAGATGCTGTCATGTCTGGTATCTGAAGTTGATATCTGCAAACTAAGATTACTTGGTTCGTTTCAAGTGTTGCAGTCACCTCATGTTACCAAGCTTCAACAACCAGTGTTAACTTCCTCACTCTGGAAGATGAATGAAATGCTATTGTCCAGCTGTTAAGGCATAGTTTCTAGCAAATGTTATATGCATTGTACAAGTTAACCTCGATGGTATAAAATGTTGTTTATTTGTTTGTGTAATCAAAGGTTAATTCATCATTGATCCGAAATATGTGCCACTCACAAAAATTATTGGATGTAATCTTTGCCCTACAATGCATGAAGACCCTTTTTTCTTTTAATTGTTACATTATTATCCACCTTAAAATTGGAATTAATCTTATGTAATATATTAAGCAATATGCATTCAATAAGATTATGGTATTTCAAGTTTGTTAAATAACCTCGAAAAAAAAGAAGTGTACCTAATTTTATATGCGTTTATCTTTCCATGCCAATCAAATGGTAATAGTGACAAAGCTTCATTTGAGTTTTAGAACATTACAAGTGTCGGGACGGAGAAGCAGCAGCTGGAATATTTTGCCAAATGCCAAGTTATGATGATGATGAGTCATTACAATAACCTATGACAAATGTTTGGATGGAGAAGCAGAAGGTGGAAGCTTTTGACAAATGGCAACTTCAATACAGCAATGCGTCCATTTTAGCATGCAAACCTCATCCGGAGATGCCTCGATTAGACTTTTGGATCACTAGCTTTAAATTTGGACATCCGAATATAATATATCATCTTTCAAACAAGTCGCACCATATTGCATTCGTCTTCATGAAACACATAGAACATCCTTTATGATGTTTCAGAAAGAAGCTTCCTTAAACATGTAAGTTTGTATAAAACTGGGCATGGATAAATGTGCATATAGCCGGCGGGATGACCATTTATTCAACCTTTTTTTCAATCAGCTTCCTTAACCAAGAATGCTTTTACCCTTTGGTTAATATTTGTACCAGGTATGACTTTAACCAAGATTGAAAACATATTTTAAGGTTTTAGATCAGTGTGCACTTGGGAAAATATGACAGCCTGTTACATTTTTAAACTTGCAGATTCCTTAACCATATAAGGTTTTAGATCAGTGTGCACTAGGGAAAATGTGTATTTGGTTAATTACCATCTATGCAGACTCCTCTAAAATAACGTGCATTTAACAATTCATTTGTACAGCAGGTTCAGTGTGCACTTGGGAAAATGTGTATTTGGTTAATTACCATCACCAAAGCTGCAACAGTTTTTTGTAATATCTGCCCTTTGCTAAATGTGCAGTGGTTAAATATTTGGTTAAATTTCTTTAACAAAGTCTACAACTTGTTTTCAATATATTCGTTAAACATATAAGCTTAAATAAACCAGTACAGCAGGTTCAGAGCTCCAAGACCCCACAACATGTTATCTGATCAATAAAGCAGTTATCATATTGATCAAGATGATTCAAACCATTTCTCATATGAACTGTGATGGGAGAAAAACATGTTTTACCCGCAATATCTTTGATAATTGACATGTCATTTCATATCCGCAAGTCTTTTATTTTTTCTAAAAATTTATATGGTATTGTATTAGGGTTCTTTCTCTTGCTATGTGATGAACAAAGCTAGCAGCCCATCAAAATCGGTTATATTATCATGTTGAAAGATAATAATCATCTTTTGTACTATACAAAACACATTATTACATGGGCTGCTAGCCTTGGATTGTGACCTTGTGGTTTAGATGCTGCAACCTGCTGTCATTCAGATTACTTAAACATATCAGGTGCAGTGCAAATCAATAAGTGAAGGTCATGCTTTCTGGTTGCCTTAGCTTCTAACCAAAAGTCATAGCTTCTGACCTCCATGCCTTGCAAGCATAATGACCTACATCATTGTTGTGGAGCTCAATGAACAATATGCATAAGCCACATGTTGAGTAAAGAACCATTTTTAGTTTATCTGGCAAACTATTTCTTCAGCTTTTCATATAACTTTGCAAAAGATTTCTTCAGCTTTTCATATATTGTCTGTAATGATACTGACATGCATTATGCTCAATAATCACTATGCACACTATGCAGGTGTCACTTCATGACTATAAAGGTGGATGTAGTTTGCATTCACCGAAAGTTAAGGAAAAGTACTGGATGCATTCATAATGTATTTTCTAAGAATTTTTTCATCTTTTGTCTTAACTCCCACCACATATAACATGATTCTGTCATAGCTTCCAATTTCGTGTAAGCCAGGAAAGTTATTCTGCCACTAGCTTTTCATGCTGCTAGAAGGATAGTCTTCCAAATGTGAGCCTTTGTATTCTACCATTGAAATTTAACCGAAATCCAACTTTTCAGTTTTCATATAAAACAAATTGTTCCATTCAAATTAAACCAGTTACTTTTGGTGCATTTCTATCATTATTGATTCAATTTTGAACCAACACTCTTGCATTTTTCTGTAAACATGTACCATGAAGTAATCTGATTGATCCCTTACTGCTGCATCCTTCAAAAAACTAACCAAAACTCATTTCATCCATTCATTCAAATCAAAGGATCAATTGATAATTACACAATAAATTATTGTTCATTTCTTACTGTGAACAAGGAAAAGATATTGCAATCATTACAAAAGAATTGATTGTAATTGTACACCCAGTTATCACCTACCATGACAAGCATTAATTATCATGCTGCAGTGTTGTTCTCTTTTTTTTTGAATGCCTACAAAGTTGGTCACAAAATCTACTAAAAAGATATGACCTCCATGGCTTAGGTTCTATTTACGATGTCTCCAAACATAAGGACCTACAGACTCGGTGTGAAGCTTAATGAACAGTATCATAGATCACTTGATTAGTAAACAATTATTTTTAGTTTCTGTGGCAAATCATTTCTTCCACTTTTTATTTCACTTTGCAAACCCATAACATTATTTCGTTATGTATTGCCATTTCATGAAGGTCAAACCCGCTGTCCAGCTGTTCCACTATTTTCCAGTTGACCTCCATGCATTGGACTATATATACATTATCTGCAATGATGCTGACATTCTGGATTGTTGTTACGGCTTAATGAACACTATGCAGGTGTCACTTCATCAGTATAAAAGTGGATGTGTACACACATTCATCGGAGGTTAAGGAAAAGTGTTGGCTTGATCTTTAAAAGTGTCTTGTCCATCTTTTTTATATGTCCACTCATTTAACTTACTCCACACATAACATGATTCTGTCATAGCTTCATTTCGTGTAAGCCATAATAGTTGTCCAGCCACTACCTTTTCATGCTTTTACAAGGCTAATATGCCAAATGTTAGGCTCTGTCTGCTACCCCTTAAAGACAACCTTTATCCAAATTTTCAGTCTATTTATAAAACAAATTGTTCCATTGAAACTAAACCAGTTAGTTTAAGTGCATTTCTATCATTACTTTAACCAATGTAGAACCAAATTGTTCCATTGAAACTAAACCAATTAAAAATTGTTCCACTGAAACTAAACTCAATCAATACTTTGCATATGTCACTTGATATGTGGAAAAGCCCATGTACTATCTCATTTACCAGATGTTATGCAAAGTCATTGGATCATTGCAGATTTGTCGTGTAAAAACATTTTCCATCTTTTAATATAACTTTTCCCCACACATAACATGAATTTTTAATAACTTCCCCACTTTACATAACCCAAAAAAGGTGTCCAGCCACTAGCTTCTCCAGATTTTACAAACCTCCTCGCCCAAATTGTTTTCATTGTCTTATAGCACTGAGAATATCAACTCCGTCGACATATACCAGGTTTCAATCAAACCAAAGTCCAACTTTTCATTTTCATCTTCATATAAAAATCATTCAAGCATTTTCATATCTGCTGTTTCATATCTCATTTTCCAGTCCAACCATCTAGCTACTGTTCTCCCATATCTCGTGTTTCCTTGCTTCAAGATGTCCATGATGGGACTGAGAGGTGGATAATAGTTGTCCATGTCTTCAGGAAGTGGAACGTGTACCACCCCCGAGTGAATTATTTTGCATTACTATGATCTTACTTGATCAGGAGGTTTTTCTAAGTTTGATTACTACCTTCACGTTCAGTTGTCTTCCACATATATGAGGTCGTTTTATATCTTACTGTTATGTTTTGTATTCTCGCATGGCTCTAAAATCCAGGCCACCTTAATTGCAAAAAACCTCAATGATCAATACCGTGACACCCTAACTGAAGGCAAAACATACTTCATTGCAAACTTCATTGTTTCTCAAAATTCTAATATGTACAAGGGGACTACTCATCCATTCAAGATCCTCTTCACTCAGCAAACATTTGCGAGAGAGCATGATGCCAATGTTCCATTATACTTTTACTCTTTCATGCCTATTCAGGACATACTCAAGTCAAGGGAAAGGAATTTTGCTGATCATCTCATTGGTATAAACAATATTTCAAACTCTAATATCAATCCCTATCCAGATTTTTATCGTGTGACTCTATTGCCTTTATGTTTTTTATCCAGATGTCATTGCCTTTGTCAAATCATTGGGTTCCCTTGAGGAATTTCGAAGAGATCATGAGACAAAAAACAAACTTCGGATGCTCCTAACTGATATTGAGTACTCACCTTGAACACTTCAAGTTTGGGCATAATTTTGTTACTTTGTCACTCACCATATATTTTTTTCAGTGACGTTGACATTGATTGTGTGTTGTTTGATGAGTGTTCCACTTATGCTTATATGGCCCAATTGGAGAATATGGAGACTCCTGTGGTTATGGTGATCAATTTGGCTCGGATTGCTTTGTCAGATAATGGTCACAAATCTGTTTAACAAATCAGTTTTGAGTACTCTCAGCTTTTCCTTAAATAATCATCCAATTAACATGATCATATATGAATATACATTTCCAGGAGCTCCCCAAATATGTAGTTCCTTCAATGCTACACGGGTTTTATTCAATCCTGCCATACCAGAAGTGAAGAGATTGATTGATGAGTATTCCTCTGCCTACACTACATTTTTTAAATCTTATGTTATGATATAGATCTCATTTCCATAAGGTGATTCAGTGCAAAAGACCGTGATTCTCCTATCATGACAACCTTAAGTCAACAAATGCCAGATCAATCAAGCCAAGTATCCACATCCAGATTTTTTTTAAATAACAAAAAGATTACCATCTCTCAAATCAATGACCAAAAGATTGTATGTTGATGTTACATTTTTCTTACTTTCCGTAATGGTTTAATTCATTAAACAATTTTGTGCCTGGATTGTTCCATTGTTTCATACTTTGTTTTTAGGGAGAAAGCTTTATTGTGACATGCTTTATAGAAAGGTTGGAAACCCGGCATGGTTGGAAATATGAAAGGTGTGCTAAGTGTGCATCAAAGCCTAGAGATGATGGGAACACTTTGTACTGTCCAAACTGTAAGAAGAAGCCTGACTCCATTGAGCTTAAGTATGTGAACAATTTCCACTAGACTCATAAACTATTTTTACATTTAGCAAGATGTAATGAACAACCTCACTATATTATGTAGGTTGAAGATTCACTACAAAGTTGTAGATGATAGTGGTAGTGCCTCTGTGGTTTTTTGGAATAAACTTGCTACCCAATTGCTTGGAAAGTCAGCTACTGAGCTTCACCAAATTCTACAAGCAGTATGCAATCCATCGTTATTGTCATTTGAACATATTTTCTGAGCTGTGCAATTAGTTACTGTTATTCTACTGAGATATATGTCTTATAATTTTTCAGAATGGACTTGAGTATGACTTTCCTGAAGAATGTGATTCAGTTGTTGGGAAGAGGATGCTAATTAAGTTGAAGCGTAATGATTTCAATGCGAAGCACATTGGTTCCAGTTTGAGTGTTATGCAATATACAATGTGTGAAGACTTAATTGACCAATTTAATGAAGCATCTTCTGATAAGGTGCTCTATATTGAATGGCCACAATTTATTTTGCTTTCACTTTGACTTTGACCACCTACTAATATTTTTTTCTAACCAAATTTAGCAATATGTGGCTGCTGCGAGTGATTCTCATGCATCAATGAAGGTGCTAAATAAACCAAACAAAGTGTTCACTTTTCTGCCAATTTATCATGTCTTTTTTTAACTAAGGCTTTTTATTGCTTCAGGATCCAATATCGGTTATTTCAGACATGGATATTACTGGATTAACACCTTCTACTCATACTGATGAGCAAAATAAATCGATAGACATTAGTTCTGCAGATAACAGCCAATCTCAGCATTGTCATGAACTTCCTACTACACCAACTAAAGGAAAAAGAAAGGCATCTTTAAGGAGGACTTCTCTTGACCATCATAATACAGTTGAATTTAATGCCCCATCAGTCTCTGTTGCTAATGATAAGCTGCTGAAAGTTATCAAGCAAGAGAAGAAGTAAATTGTATTATGATCTGGAATCTCTTTAATGTACTGCCCAGTATTGCTTGAGTTTGGAACCAACACTCTGGTTTATTTCTTAAATTTCTTACTTATGGCAATCCCCAAGTTTGTTGAACTTTAAATTTATATTAAGCTTAATGTTAAGATGTTAGTTTACATATGTTGTTCACGCTGTAGTTGTTCTTTATAGTTATGTTAATATATTATATGCCATAAAAATTATTATTATACAATCTCATTACAATAAGCACAGAAGCTAACAGTGTGAGTCGTGTAGCTTTCATTCAAATTGCTACACTCAAATTTGTCTTGTAAGTATCAACAGACACATAAGCTGTACTTATGTAAATGTCAGATTATATTGCTATAATCCATAAAGATATATACATCACTAGATCCATTTGGTATATTAAACTAAAGTCTATGAATAAGATTATTGACATTTGAATACAACTTATTTTGCCTTTCCTGCTTTGTCAGTATTGAAGGCATCTCAAAAACCAAATTCTTGTGCAAACGTTTTTTCCTTCCATCTTTAGTGTTGTTTCACCATATTCAATGCACAATCAGAGTTTAAATTTGTATCTTCCCTTTAGTTAGGTCAATTTGAAATGTCAATAGTTTCTTCTTATGCTGTTGATTGTATAATTATAGGAAACACTTTACAATTTTTTATTTCACCATCACTACTTCAACAAAATAAACAAATGTCGGATTCCCTTAAAGACGTTGAACCTGATGCAAACAAAAAGTTCAGACTTCATCAACGATTTGCTGATTCAGTTAAAACAAATGTCAACTCCTTAAATATGTAATCAATTAAAACAATCTGCTAATTCATTATTTTAAGGAAGACGTAAGTTGCATTTTTTTATTCTACTTTACCAATGATACAAATAGCATCCAATGTAACTACCACCAATTCCAATGTATATTAAAACATTGCAAAAGTAAAAATTACAATAATGAGTCTGATAAGGAAGTTCCTTTGATATAGACATATCATGAAAATGTTTCCATCATGTTTTTTAATATCAGAGAAGACAGGGGAAAGGCATGAAAGACCCATGTTCCAAGGAGAGTTGACTACAAAGGAGGTCTTTCTTTTTGTTGTGTTGCAAAAAGTTGCTTTGTAACCAATGTGAGTAAATAATTTAATTATTTCTGCTGATGCGTGTCATCTTTCAATCTGGTTGTTTCCTTTCGCCTTACAACATGAATATACTAATCCTTATACGACAAATAAAAGTTCCCTCTCTCCATATTCTGCAATCAAAGTATCAAACGCTATAACAGACTTTGAATCTGAATGATTCTCATCATCTCATTCAAAAAACCCAGAAGATTATGTTTACTCATTCCACAACAATCCACACTGGTCAATACAATCTATATGAAGATCTTCATCTGCAGCAGCTTAACCACATGGATAGTCCTTCCACAACCATCCACACTTGAACTCAATAAGGTATCGACTATGTGCATTGTTGTTGAAGCCATTGAATGATGCATCTTACCAATCAGCTTAGAACAAATTCGACTTTTCCTCCAATCAGCTTTGGCTTTTGTAATTGATTTGCTATACATACCATATTTGTCTCTAATACCTTGATATGTCCATCAGCTAAAAGATTTTGTGCTCCATCATGGCTGATTCAACACATTCAGCGTATAAAGAAAATGAATGTGACCCCTTTCTTGTCCTAGCTGAGAATTCCAAGTATATTATTTACAAGCGTCCATCAAATGATTTATCCGAAGATAGAAGCACCGTTACACATAAAACTGAACGGAGACGACGCACCTTGCAAGATATAACAAATGTTGCTTCTAACTTATCAACACGTTTTGCAAGCTCTTTGGATACAGGTTTGCATATATATTTCTGCTATGTGTATTAGTCACCTTCTCATTGCATAACTGGAACATTTATTCTATTACTAACAAATATTTCCATTGAACCTTTAGGTAATGTCATCAAGTGTAAAAGTGCTCGAATGAAAGGCCTAATGACTCCTCTCAACCAAGAAACACCACCAGCAAAGTCAAAACTGAAGAAAGTTCATCAGTTGACCCTTTCAACTCCTCCTGTAAATGATGAAATGGGTGAACCAGGTTAGTCAACAAATATGCTTTCAAAAATGTATTTGCACCAGTAGCCCATTATTAGTTTGCACACATTCTGTTTTGGTTATTTTCAACACTAGTTTTGATTATTTTCACTATTTGCACACATTCTGTATTGGCTATTTTTAGTCGTAATATATATTCCTTGGGTCCTTTTAATATATGAATCATATTAATATCTTGGCAAACTTTTGCCTGTCATTCTACCCAAACTACTAAGTTTGAACACCTCAAACTCCTGATGACAATTTCTCTTTTTATATTCCCATGAAAAAGCTATCGTCATGCTGTTCTTTTCTTTTTCTGTTCATGCTGTTACTTACATTACCCATGATCATGCTCAGATTAACTCAATGTATTATGAAATGATTATAACATATATGGTCTTTGGTGATGCCATCAAAATTTACACTAGGGCTAAACTTAATGAATTATGATCATGGCTGTTATGGACCTATGTGTTTTCCATTAATAGAAAAGGAAATGTTTTTGTTTGCATATCCTTCAAATAACATCACATGATGTACAAGCTATTCTTTTCCATAAGCATATTTTGCTTTGCATTTACTTCAATGAAAGTTTATTTAATACTATGATAATTACAGCTAAACATTATATGCCAGCCTTGATTGCAATATGCATTTTTTTACAAAATCAAAGTCCTTCTTTATACAATAATTAACTGACTCTTTTTACTATCTGCTATCATCATTCCATGTTAACTGATATTAACTCCACATGGCAAATCAATTTTCAGAATATGTGCTCTTACTTGAAGGATATTGGTGTAATGATATAGGTGGTCATATGTTAGTTTGATTTTCAACAAATTTGGAGTCAAATACAATAACGTAAAAATTGTTTCATCAAGTAACCCTTTTGTCTTTATTTAATTGTTTGTATACACACAATCACCCTATTACTTCTATGTGTAACATTGAACCAGTAACTACTACATTTGAAATCTGCTCCTCTTATATATGTTGCTTACCTAACTATGTACACTTAATAGTTTCTATAGGACTCAAGCGCAAAGTAGTTCCATTAAAAAAAAAGGAATGACAAATAATGCATCAAAAAAATGGTTGTAAAGAAGAAATGCATAGATGTTAGTACACGATCAATGCCACAATGTGACCATTTCAATATTACTCCAGGTTTGCATTCCTTATGTAACAAAGTTTTGTGTGTTTTTAACTCATATTATTTTATACTATTAAATAACTCCATATTATTATGATTGTTATCTAATTAGGTCAATCTCAAATAAGCAATTATGCCGACCAACCAGACTCTGCCAACTACATGGAAATGCAAAGAACTCCAGGTGTATTAAGGAATATTAACAAGCCATTGCACACTGGTAAAATAATTCATTACATATTGCTCCATTAACATATTTTTATACGTAAATCCTTAGGCTATCCTTATTGCACTACAATTGGGTACATAAATTTCTACATTCATTGGTTGTTATCGCAGTTGATGGTAAACACTACAAAGATATTCAAATAAATGTGGATTGCTCTGAATGTATAAATTATTCAGATGAATAATCAATTTCAGATGAAAAGCAAGGTTATTCTTTTCAACAAATTATCATTCAGCCTATACAAGGTTACTCCTGTTATGTATGCTTAACTTGACTTCTTTATTTTATATGGGCAGATCAAACTACCACAGGATATGTACTTTGTGAGGAATCTGAATTGCAATTATCAAAAAACGATAGTAAGTTATTCAAGACTGATTAGTAGATTTCAACATATGATACATTCATCAAAAACTTTGACTCCATTCAATATATTTTTTACTAGACTATATAGATAAAGGAGATCCTATATGCAAATGCAAATATTGTCATGCAATGTTTTGGTATAATGAAAGAGCGAAAAAAGACACCAAAAAGAGAATCCCAACTACATTCCATATGTGCTGCCTGCATGGTTAAGTTTTCTTACCATCTATGCCAACACCTCCACCTTTACTAAAAAGACTACTTCTTGAAAAGAGTAGTATGGATGGAAAAAATTTCCATTCAAATATTAGGCAATACAACAATATGTTCTCTTTCACATCTATGGGAGGCAAGATTGATCATTCAAAAAACTCTGGTGGAGGTCCATATTGTTTTGTTCTATAAGGACAAAACCACCATAGCATTGGAAGTTTGTTACCTCCAGAATCAGGA
This sequence comes from Vachellia pachyceras, assembly GCA_025593235.1. Taxonomy (NCBI): domain Eukaryota; kingdom Viridiplantae; phylum Streptophyta; class Magnoliopsida; order Fabales; family Fabaceae; genus Vachellia; species Vachellia pachyceras. The sequence continues at coordinate 320 of JANTPZ010000422.1, read as the reverse complement.
AAACCAGTGTACTCGCAATTGTATATCTTTGACACCAAAAATGAAGTGCAGAACCATATTGATGCTGTAAGGTAAATGATTATGATGTTACACGTATCTTACATATTTCCTTAGCAGTCTGTAACTCTACATTGTTCTTAATTTACAGCAAATTACAAAAAGATTCAACAATTGATCCGAAGATTGTTGCTTCACTTAAGGATATGTTGGATGAAGTAAATCCATTTGTCAAACAATATCGTTTTGCATCACATCAATTGAAGAACCAAAGGTCTCATGAAATGATGCTTCGTTTGCTTAGCACAAGACAACATGATGGT